>ONZH01009960.1:0-15220 GCA_900303285.1 Rhinella marina | reverse complement strand
TGGGTATCTCCTGTATATAATTATATATGTACAGCTGGTATAAGTTATACATCTTCTGTATATAGTGATATGGAGGCATGCTGGTATAACCTGGGTATCTCTGTATATAATTATATATGTACAGCTGGTATAAGTTATACATCTTTGTATATAGTGATATGGAGCATGGCTGGTATATCCTGGGGGTTATATATTCCTGGATATGTATTTATATATGTACAGCTGGTATAAGTTATACATCTTCCTGTATATAGTGATATGGACCATGCTGGTATAACCTGGGTATGTCCTGTATTATCTCCTGTATATATATTATGTACAGTGGTATAAGTTATACATCTTCTGTATATAGTGATATGGACCATGCTGGTAATAACCTGGGTATCTCCTGTATATAATTATATATGTACAGCTGGTATAAGTTATACATCTTCTTGTATATAGTGATATGGAGCATGCTGGTATAACCTGGGTATCTCCTGTATATAATTATATATGTACAGCTGGTATAAGTTATACATCTTCTTGTATATAGTGATATGGACCATGCTGGTATAACCTGGGTATCTCCTGTATATAATTATATATGTACAGCTGGTATAAGTTATACATCTTCTTGTACATATAGTGATATGGAGCATGCTGGTATAACCTGGGTATCTCTCCTGTATATAATTATATATGTACAGCTTGGTATAAGTTATACATCTTGTATAGTGATATGGAGCATGCTGGTATAACCTGGGTATCTCCTGTATATAATTATATATGTACAGCTGGTATAAGTTATCATCTTCTGTATATAGTGATATGGAGCATGCTGGTATAACCTGGGTATCTCCTGTATAATTATATATGTACAGCTGGTATAAGTTATACATCTTCTGTATATAGTGATATGGAGCATGCTGGTATAACCTGGGTATCTCCTGTATATAATTATATATGTACAGCTGGTATAAGTTTACATCTTCTGTATATAGTGAATGGATACTGGGTAGCTTTGCTTCTGTATATAGTGATATGGAGCATGCTGGTATAACCTGGGTATCTCCTGTATATAATTATATATGTACAGCTGGTATAAGTTTATACATCTTCTTGTATATAGTGATATGGAGCATGCTGGTATAACCTGGGTATCTCCTGTATATAATTATATATGTACAGCTGGTATAAGTTATACATCTTCTGTATATAGTGATATGGAGCATGCTGTATAACCTGGGTATCTCCTGTATATAATTATATATGTACAGCTGGTATAAGTTATACATCTTCTGTATATAGTGATATGGAGCATGCTGGGTATAACCTGCGGTCATCTCCTGTAATATAATTATATATGTACAGCTGGTATAAGTTTATACATCTTCTGTATATAGTGATATGGAGCATGCTGGGTATAACCTGCGTATCTCCTGTATATAATTATATATGTACAGTCGTATAAGTTATACATCTTCTTGGTATATAGTGATATGGAGCATGCTGGTATAACCTGGGTATCTCCTGTATATAATTATATATGTACAGCTGTATAGTTATACATCTGGTATATAGTATATGTATAGTATCTCCTTATATAATTATATATGACAGCTGGTATAAGTTATACATCTTCTTGTATATAGTGATATGGAGCATGCTGGTATAACCTGGGTATCTCCTGTATATAATTATATATGTTACAGCTGGTATAAGTTATACATCTTCTTGTATATAGTGATATGGACCATGCTGGTATATACCTGGGTATCTCCTGTATATAATTATATATGTACAGCTGGTATAAGTTATACATCTTCTTGTATATAGTGATATGGAGCATGCTGGTATAACCTGGGTATATCCTGTATATAATTATATATGTAACAGCTGGTATAAGTTATACATCTTCTTGTATATAGTGATATGGAGCATGCTGGATATAACCTGGGTATCTCCTGTATATAATAATTATTATGTACAGCTGGTATAAGTTATATCTTCTTGTATATAGTGATATGGAGATGCTGGTATAACCTGGTATCTCCTGTATATATTATATATATATGTACAGCTGGTATAAGTTAATACATCTTCTTGTATATAGTGATATGGAGCATGCTGGTATAACCTGGGTATCTCCTGTATATAATTATATATGTACAGCTGGTATAAGTTATAACATCTTCTTGTATATAGTGATATGGAGCATGCTGGTATAACCTGGGTATCTCCTGATATAATTATATATGTACAGCTGGTATAAGTTATACATCTTCTTGTATATAGTGATATGGAGCATGCTGGTATAACTGGGTATCTCCTGTATATAATTATATGTTACAGCTGGTATAAAGTTATACATCTTCTTGTATATAGTGATATGGAGCATTGCTGGTAATAACCTGGGTATCTGTATATATGTATATTATATTATACAGCTGGTATAAGTTATACATCTTATCTGTATATAGTGATATGGACCATGGCTGTATAACCTGGGGTATCTCCTGTATATAATTATATATGTACAGCTGGTATAAGTTATACATCTTCTGTATATAGTGATATGGAGCATGCTGGGTATAACCTGGGTATCTCCTGTATATAATTAATATATGTACAGCTGGTATAAGTTATAACATCTTCTTGTATATAGTGATATGGAGCATGCTGGGTATAACCTGGGGTATCTCCTGTATATAATTAGTATAGTGCTATGCAGCTGGTATAAGTTATACATCTTCTTGTATATAGTGATATGGAGCATGCTGGGTATAACCTGGGTATCTCCTGTATATAATTATATATGTACAGCTGGTATAAGTTATACATCCTTCTTGTATATAGTGATATGGAGCATGCTGGTATAGACCTGGGCATCTCCTGTAATAATTATATATGTACAGCTGGTTATAAGTTATACATCTTCTTGTATATAGTGATATGGAGCATGCTGGTATAACCTGGTATCCTCCTGTATATAATTTATATATGTACAGCTGGTATAAGTTATACATCTTTCTTGTATATAGTGATATGGAGCATGCTGGTATAACCTGGGTATCTCCTGTATATAATTATATATGTACAGCTGGTATAGTTATGACATCTTCTGTATATAGTGATATGGAGCATGCTGGTATAACCTGGGTATCTCTGTATATAATTATATATGTACAGCTGGTATACAGTTATACATCTTCTTGTATATAGTGATATGGAGCATGCTGGTATAACCTGGGTAATCTCCCTGTATATAATTATATATGTACAGCTGGTATAAGTTATACATCTTCTCTGTATATAGGTGATATGGGAGCATGCTGGTATTAACCTGGGTATCTCCTGTATATAATTATATATGTACAGCTGGTATAAGTTTATACATCTTCTTGTATATAGTGATATGGAGCATGCTGGTATAACCTGGGTATCTCCTGTATATAATTATATATGTACAGCTGGTATATAAGTTATACATCTTCTGTATATAGTGATATGGAGCATGCTGGTATACCTGGGTATCTCCTGATATAATTATATATGTATACAGCTGGATATAAGATACATCTTCTTGTATATATAGTGATATGGAGCATGCTGGTATAACCTGGGTATTCCTGTATATAATTACATATAGTGTACAGCTGGTATAATCTGGTATCTCCTGTATATAATTATATATGTACAAGCTGGTATAAGTTATATCTTCTGTATATAGTGATATGGAGCATGCTGGTAAACCTGGGTATCTCCTGTATATAATTATATATGTACAGCTGGTATAAGTTATACATCTTCTTGTATACAGTGATATGGAGCATGCTGGGTATAACCTGGGATCTCCTGTATATAATTATATATGTACAGCTGGTATTAGTTATACATCTTCTTGTATATATGATATGGAGCATGCTTGTGTATAACCTGGGTATCCCCTGTATATAATACTATATGTACAGCTGGTATAAGTTATACATCTTCTAGTATACAGTGATATGGAGCATGCTGGTATAACCTGGGTATCTCCCTGTATATAATTATATAGTGTACAGCTGATATAAGTTATACATCTTCTTGTATATAGTGATATGGAGCATGCTGGTATAACCTGGGTATCTCCTGTATATAATTATATATGTACAGCTGGTATAAGTTATACATCTTCTGTATATAGTGATATGGAGCATGCTGGTATAACCTGGGTATCTCCTGTATATAATTATATATGTACAGCTGGTATAAGTTATACATCTTCTTGTATATAGTATTATGGAGCATGCTGGTATAACCTGGGTATCTCCTGTATATAATTATATATGTACAGCTGGTATAAGTTATACATCTTCTTGTATTTTGTTTTACGGACCATGCTGGTAAATAGTATAGCTAGCGGTTAGAAGATGTGGTGTAGACATATATATACTTTAATAAACAGTGAACAAGTTCTCAGTAAGTTTTCGAAGTTTCTTTTTTTCTGGAGAAGACACCCTCAGGACAGACTTATCTGGGAAACTGCTTTGAGATCTCGCCATCCTTATATACAATTATTGAGCTCTCTGTCAGGAGTAACATAGACGTCTTCAACTCCTCACAGTACAACAGCCCCATGAACAATGCAGATCCAATTAAATGATTCTATCTTGTGTTTTGCACAGCTCATAGAAAGACACAATACCGCACGGTACATTATGCTCCAGATATTTGTGCCCTCCATTTATGTCTCCCCCGATGCCTCTGTTCAAGAGCCTGATACCAGCAATGGTTAATGCTATTAAAATGCTGAACAGTAAGTCAATGTCCTAATACGCTTCAGCTTGTTTTTTACCAGTGCGACACTCTAAAGACAACCCATCCACAGTAACAGGTTGTCCTCTTCTATGGATATCAAAAGCTGCTTGCATTATTTGTATTAGAAACACCAAGCATTATGGGATTTTGATAAAGTAGCAATTTGGGAAAGTTGCATCTTACTCTCTTTACACCATCCTGGTGTTCCCCTTCTCTGCTTTAAGATGAGAAAAATTCATGGAAGAACATGAAAGAAGGAGTAGGAGGGGGCTGGAGCTGCAGTTTATTTCCCTCTGTGTGTTTTCAGGAATGTGTGCTGTGAGAGGGGAGGGGGAGCCGCAGGATTGTCCCGGAATGGGCAGAGAGAAACAAAAATACATGAAAGCTGCCAAAAATCTTTTAGCTGCACTACATGTAATCTGTGGTTGCCTAAGGAAGGGGTATCCACAGTCTAGTCACATTACTGTGACCACTAGCTAATATCCAGAGTAGCTGCCATGTGTAGAATGGACAGCAGATAGAGAGGCGGGGAGTGACTCCATAAGGTCCTGGTAGTTGTGATGTCGCATTGTCTTTCTGGAAGATCCCAGGGGAGACAATCAGCATGTATGGGTGGACGTGATCTGCAAGGATGGATTCATACCCAAGTAAACTGAGAGTGCCTTCCACATGGATGAGTGGCCAAGAGAATAACGCCGCCCCCACCATCTGGTGTTCCTCCAGCAATGGTTGCAGGTTGTTTGTTCTCTGATGTTTCTCTCCTAACATCCCAACGTCCATCCGTTCCATGAAGCAGAAAACATTAATCATCGGAGAATGCAATCCGTTACCAATCAGTGGAGGTCCCATTTTCTGCTGATACAACTTCATTAGCGAAGGTGCAGTTACCACCCATCTGCTCCAGAGTACCATACGCAGTAAAGTTATCTGAACTGTTGTGTTGAACACATGTCTGGCCGCCCCTGGTTAATTTTGGAGGTGAGTTGCTCCACTGTAGTGTGTCAGTCCGCCCACTCGCACCTTCACTGTCAACGTTCACCTCTGACATCAATGGCACATGGTGCTCTGCAGTTTCCAGGTTGCTTATTTTTAATGGTGCTATTTGTTCACCCACCTTACACTTTAACCACATCAGAACGAGAACAGTTCACACAGTGCAGTGTCAGAAATACCACCACCTGGGGCCTGAAAGCCTATAATTGTCCCTTCCTGCAAATCTGATAAATTGTCCCTTTTACCCATGACAGCAACAAAGGATATGTGTGCAGCCTACCTACCGAGGAATACAGTACCGAGGGATATGTGTCAGACAGGCTATACCACCTATATCTGATCAAATTCAGACAGCCCTTATATACCCACCGAGGGAATGTGTGCAGACAGCCTAACACACCTTATATACCCACCGAGGGATATGTGTGCAGACAGCCTATCACACCTTATATACCCACCGAGGGATATGTGTACAGACAGCCTATCACCCTTATATACCCACCGAGGGATATGTGTGCAGACAGCCTATCACACACCTTATATACCCACCGAGGGATATGTGTGCAGACAGCCTATCACACCTTATATACCCACACGAGGGATATGTGTGCAGACAGCCTATCACCCCTTATATACCACCGAGGGATATGTGTGCAGACAGCCTATACACACCTTATATACCACCGAGGGATATGTGTGCAGACAGCCTATCACACCTTATATTACCCACCGAGGGATATGTGTGCAGACAGCCTATCACACCTTATATACCACCGAGGGATATGTGTGCAGACAGCCTATACACACTTATATACCCACCGAGGGATATGTGTGCAGACAGCCTATCACAGACAGCCTTTATATACCCACCGAGGGATATGTGTGCAGACAGCCTATCACACCTTATATACCCACCGAGGGATATGTGTGCAGACAGCCCTATCACACCTTATATACCCACTGAGGATATGTGTGCAGACAGTCTGCCTTATATACCCACCGAGGATATGTGTGCAGGACACCTATCACACCTTATATACCCACTGAGGGATATGTGTGCAGACAGCCTATCACCCCTTATATACCCACCGAGGGATATGTGTACAGACAGCCTGATCACATCTTATATACCCACCGAGGGATATGTGTGCAGACAGTCCTATCACACCTTATTATACCCACTGCAGGGATATGTGTGCAGACAGCCTATCACACCTTATATACCCACGAGGGAAATGTGTGCAGACAGCCTATCACCCCTTATATACCCACCGAGGGATATGTGTGCAGACAGCCTATCACACTTTATATACCCACGAGGGATATGTGTTGCAGACAGCCTATCACCCCTTATATTACCCACCGAGGGATATGTGTGCAGACAGCCTATCACACCTTATATACCCACTGAGGGATATGTGTGCAGACAGCCTATCACACCTTATATTACCCACTTGAGGGATATGTGTGCAGACAGTCTGTCACCCCTTATATACCCACCGAGGGATATGTGTGCAGACAGCCTATCACACCTTATATACCCACCGAGGGGTATGTGTGCAGACAGCCTATCACACCTTATATACCCACCGAGGGATATGTGTGCAGACAGGCCTATCACACCTTATATAACCACCGAGGATATGTGTACAGACAGCCTATCACATCTTATATACCCACCGAGGGATATGTGTGCAGACAGCCTATCACACCTTATATACCCACCGAGGGGTATGTGTGCAGACAGCCTATCACCCCTTATATACCCACGAGGGATATGTGTACAGACAGCCTATCACATCTATATACCCACCGAGGGATATGTGTGCAGACAGCCTATCACACCTTATATACCCACCGAGGGATATGTGTGCAGACAGCCTATCACACCTTATATACCCACCGAGGGATATGTGTGCAGACAGCCTATCACACCTTATATACCCACCGAGGGATATGTGTGCAGACAGCCCTATCACACTTTATATACCCACCGAGGGATATGTGTGCAGACAGCCTATCACCCCTTATATACCCACCGAGGGATATGTGTGCAGACAGCCTATCACACCTTATATACCCACTGAGGGATATGTGTGCAGACAGCCTATCACACCTTATATACCCACTGAGGGATATGTGTGCAGACAGCCTGTCACCCCTTATATACCCACCGAGGGATATGTGTGCAGACAGCCTATCACACCTTATATACCCACGAGGGATATGTGTGCAGACAGCCTATCACACCTATATATACCCACCGAGGGATATGTGTGCAGACAGCCTATCACACCTTATATAACCCACCGAGGATATGTGTACAGACAGCCTATCACATCTTATATACCCCCGAGGGATATGTGTGCAGACAGCCTATCACACCTTATATACCCACCGAGGGGTATGTGTGCAGACAGCCTATCACCCCTTATATACCCACCGAGGGATATGTGTACAGACAGCCTATCACATCTTATATACCCACCGAGGGATATGTGTGCAGACAGCCTATCACACCTTATATACCACCGAGGGATATGTGTGCAGACAGCCTATCACACCTTATATACCCACCGAGGGATATGTGTGCAGACAGCCTATCACACCTTATATACCCACCGAGGATATCTGCTGCAGACAGCCTATCACATCTTATATAACCCACCGAGGGATATGTGTGCAGACAGCCTATCACACCTTATATACCCACTGAGGTATATTTGTGCATACAGCCTATCACACCGTATATACCCACCGAGGATATGTGCTGCAGACAGCCCTATCACACCGTATGATACCCACCGAGGGATTTGTCTACAAACAAACCTATCACACCCCTTATATACCACCGAGGGATATTGTGCAGACAGCCTATCACACACCTTATATACCCACTGAGGATATGGTGTACAGACAGCCTATCACACCGTACATACCCACCGAGGGGATATGGTGCATACAGCCTATCACACCGTATATACCCACCGAGGCGATATGTGTGCAGACAGCCTATCACACACCTTATATACCCACTGAGGGATATGTGTACAGACAGCCTATCACACCGTACATACCCACCGAGCGGATATGTGTGCATACAGCCTATCACACCGTATAATACCCACCGAGGGATATGTGTACAGACAGCTATCACACCGTATATACCTACCGAGGGATATGTCTACAAACAACCTATCACACCCCTTATATACCCACCGAGGGATATGTGTGCAGATAGCCTATCACACCTTATATACCACTGAGGGATATGTGTGCAGACAGCCTATCACACCTTATATACCACCGAGGGATATGTGTACAGACAGCCTATCACACACCTTATATACTGTACCCACCGAGGGATATGTGTGCAGACAGCCTATCACACCTTATATACCCACCGAGGGATATGTGTGCAGACAGCCTATCACACCTTATATACCCACCGAGGGATGTGTGTGCAGACAGCCTATCACATCTTATATACCCACCGAGGGATATGTATGCAGACAGCCTATCACATCTTATATACTCACCGAGGGATATGTCTACAGACAGCCTATCACACCCCTTATATTACCCACCGAGGGATATGTGTGCAGACAGCCTATCACACCTTATATACCACTGAGGGATATGTGTACAGACAGCCTATCACACCTTATATACACACCGAGGGATATGTGTACAGACAGCCTATCACCCCTTATATACCCACCGAGGGATATGTGTGCAGACAGCCTATCACATCTTATATACCCACCGAGGGATATGTGTGCAGACAGCCTATCACATCTTATATACCCACTGAGGATATGTGTGCAGACAGCCTATCACACCTTATATACCCACCGAGGGATATGTGTACAGACAGCCTATCACACCATATATACCCACCGAGGGATATGTGTGCAGACAGCCTATCACACCTTATATACCACCGAGGGATATGTGTACAGACAGCCTATCACACCTTATATACCCACCGAGGGATATGTGTGCAGACAGCCTATCACACCTTATATACCCACCGAGGGATATGTGTACAGACAGCCTATCACACCATATATACCCACTGAGGGATATGTGTGCAGACAGCCTATCACACCTTATATACCCACCTTTTTTTATTATTACTTTTTGGTGGTGAATACAGGGGTCAATGTTCAGGAACAGCCATATTTAGGCTCAACGTGTTACCGTAACTCTGCTACATGTGCATTATTACAGGTGTATGTCAGCCCCTTGTAGTGCAATGATACTTTGTGCCCCCAAGTTTGTGCCCCTCCACCCTCCACATGTTCTGCTCTTTTCTTAGGTCATGCTACTCATGTTTATCACCACTTAAATGAAGCCCAGATGAAGCAGCGAGTACCTGATGTTCTTACGTCTCCGTTTTTGACTCAGAGCGTCAAGCTCAGTGCTCCAGAGATAATTAATCAAATTATCCATTTTAATCAGCGGGCGCTGCCTCCGTGGCACACGGTGCCGCCTGATAATAATGCTTGTTAGCGTGCGTAACCTAACAGGGCGACATGTGCTGTGTCTTTGCATGCGCCAAAAATAACATTTCGCGGCACGTGTTCCTGGATCTGTTCTGTACAGCGTATTCACCGTGTAATAAAAACTTCTGTAATTTTCAACACCTCTGCTTGCTGGTAGTGAATCAAAACAGCCTGTTTCCATTTAGAGGTTAAGAGCAGCTGGTTCTGACCCAGTTCTCTTCAGAGGGCCGAGAACGTGTTACATTGTATCAGCGCATCGCTTTGATGGAAGAATTGCTACATACAGTACGTGCACTGCTCTGCAGGCTCCACGCGTGTGGCTCTGCTATGTCAATAATGAGGCCTGGATGTTATAGAAGATTGCCTAGGCAGCCTCATTCACACATCAGTGTTTCACGGACGTGTGCTGTACGTGTTCTCCGCAGACAGCACACGTACCCATTCATTTTAATGTGTTTATCCACACATAAATTTTTTACAACGGTCAGTAGGTCCATTTTTTTAGTACGGATGCGTGCTCTATCTTGATCCGTGTTCGCAGATCCATCACCTCCATTATAGCCTATGGGTCCATGAAAACCACAAATGCAACACGGATGCCATCCGTTTTGCATCCGTGATTCACGGATCATTATGAAAATTATTTTACAGCTGTTCAGTGTCAGTGAAACACGGATGTAACACAGACAGCAAAAAACGGACCCGCGGACCCAACACGGACAGCTTCACGGATGCATCACTGCCCACCTGCTCACAGATTTGAGCACGGACACGGACGTGTGAATGAGGCTTAAAGAGGCTCTGTCACTAGTTTCTAATCTATGTATTAAAATACATAGGTATATAGGTGCATTACACACAATCCCAGACATACCTTTATAGCAGAGATCATTGCAGCGGTTGTTGAGGAAAGTGAACTTTTAAAAATATGCTAATTAGCCTTCGGAGCACCGGGAGGCGTGCTCTTCCCTTCTGAGCACTGCACCTTCACCGCCCTCCCGGGTCGGAGGCACGCCCTCCTGCCTGTAATCAAGTCCCTGGAGTAAATGATGGTCTAGCGCTGAAATCCCGCGCCTGCGCATTAGAACTGTCCCCGGCGCATGCGCAATAGCTTTCTGTCCTCTGCGCACGCGCCGTCACTTCGCTGAACCCGGAATTCATCTGTATCGCTGTCCTCATGGATGTGCTGCGGCGGGGCAGGGGAAGGAGAGGCGTCTACCTTTCCTGTTCTTCTGATAGGCTGCAGGCAGAGGCCGGCTCAGGCGTTGCGATGACATCATTATCATTGCGCCGCCTGAGCTGGGCCGCACACAGCAGGGACACAGGCCGGAAGAGGCCTGCATCGCATCGCTGCTGATGGAAGTAAGTATTAGTGTTAATTTTTTTTCTTAATAGATGCTACATAATAGGGGGGCACCTGGCATTTCTCACTGGCCCATTTTTTTTTTCGGCTTGCACTATGGGGGCATCTGGCGACTGGCAATTTCTTACTATCCCATTTTTTGGGGGGGCACTATGGGGGCATTTATTTCTTGCCTATTTTGTGGGGGGCACTATGGGGGCTTTTCTTTACTGGCATTTGGTGGCACTATAGGGGCATTATTTGGGGCACTATGGGGGAGTGGAGCACTATGGGGCATCTGGTGGCTCTAAAGGGGCATTTATTTTACTGGCACATTATAGGGGACACTATAGGGGAGAGCAGCACTATGGGGCATCTGGTGGCACTATAGGGGCATCATTTGGGGGGCACTGAGAGGGCATCTGGTGGCTCTAAAGGGGCATTTTATTACTGGCACATTATAGGGGGCACTATAGGGAGAGCAGCACTATGGGGCATCTGGTGGCACTATATGGGCATCATTTGGGGGCACTGAGATGACATCTGGTGGCTCTAAAGGGGCATTTTTTTACTGCCACATTATGGGGGGCGCTATGGCATCTGGCACTAAGGGGGAATTTTTTTCTGGCACATTATGGGAGGCACTATAGAGAAAAGCAGCACTATGGGGCATCTGGTGGCACTATAGGGGCATTTTCTTTTTACTGGCACATTATAGGGGGCACTAAGGGGGCAATTTTTACTGGTGCATTATGGGGAAGAGGAGCACTATAGGGGCATCTGCTGGGGGCAATAAGAAGGGGCATTTTTACTGGCATATGGGGACACTATGGGGGAGAGGAGCACTATGGGGGCATTTACTGGGGCACTATATAGGGGTATTTTATACTGCTATACATTATGGGGACATTAGCTCAACTGTGGGCACTAAGCTGGGGTATTATGGTGAGCCTTACTACTACTGGGGGCTATGGGGAACATGATTGCTAGTATGGGCACTATGGGGCATTATTACTAAGTGTGCTCTGGCAGAGAATTATTTCTATTGGTGGGATTTTGGGGAGCACTGTTACTTTGGGGAGGGGGGGCACCCTGGCACAGTATCAGCTTTACACAATTATTTTTGGGGGACATTATCTTTATACTATTAGTGTCTGGGTGCAGTTATTTTTTAGGGCACTCTGTGCCAATAATTATTGTAGGGGGCACTATCTGTGTGGTAGTACTATTTTCAGGGGGATTGCTTCTGCAGTATAGTATGGGGGAGCACGGTATTGGGGGTGGCAGGATGAGGTGTTCAGAAGATGTGACGATGATGGAAATGTGGGAAACTAATGTCGGTTTGTAGCTCTGCAGAGACTGGAGATGGCTGAAAAATCACCATGGTGGTCTGGGCCGAATGGAGAAGATGAGGAAAGAGAACGTCTACAACAGAGCAGACATCACTGGATGTAAGAGGTATGGGGCGCTATGTAGGAGAGGAGGTGCTCCGGCTCCTCCTCCTGCCATTTGCAGAAGGAGGTTTCAGAGCTGGGTGAGGATGACCAAAGGGGGGCAGCAGGTCACGGGTGGGTGGCAGATGGTGGAGGGGAACCACAGGCCTTGAGCAGGATCTGGGGAGGGAGGAGAGCGGAGGATCTTCCTGGCTGTAGCCTGCTGTTTATTGTATAATGTGGAGCAGGCAGTGCAGCCAGGACACGCCCTCCCCTTTCTGCATGATGTGTAGCGCCGGGCCTCAACAATATCATTTCAGCTGTCCAGTGTTTGTTGGGAAGTGGCCTATTATTTTTAGGAGGAGCTTATAATAATGGGCGGAGTCAACATTTTTTGAGCGGCGTGCTACGCGCGCTGCATTTTCAAATGCAATAGGCACTTCAGGAAATCAGAGGGGCAAAAAATGGCACAGCGCGCCACGCACCCTGCATTTTTTGCTTGTTGGACCCCCCTAGAAAAAAATTCCTGGGTGCTCCCCTGCTCAGCTGTATAAATGCAGCTAGATTCAGTGGTTTTATAAAGTGATGGAAATTCTCTGGGATAAATGCATACCTCCCAACCGTCCTGGATCGAGCGGGACAGTTCCGGATTGCCGTGACCGCCCTGCTGTCCCTGTATGGGGGAGATATGTCCCGCTTTCTGGCAGCGGTCCCTGCCTCCATAGGAAGCAGAGATAGTTGCTCTAATGAAGCAGAGAGCCAGCATTGCCTACCTGCTTCATTATTCCTCCTCCCTGCCGGCTCTCTGCCCTTCTGGTCTGTGCGGGGGGAGTGGGGGGGGGGCAGCAGTCAGCCTTGGTTCCGCCCCCTCCACAGACCACAGCAGCCAATGTGCTGCTGCTGGGAACAAGGTAAGTATGTGGTGTTTATTTTTTTTTAAATAATATAATGTCTGGCACAATGTGGGCATATGACTGGGGGGCACAATGTGGGCATATTACTGGGGGCACAATATGGGCATATTACTGGGGGGCACAATGTGGGCATATTACTTGGGGCACAATGTGGGCATATTACTTGGGGGGCACAGCTGGTCATATTAATGGGGGCACATAACTGGGGAATAACTACTATGTGGGGCAGTAAGGGGACTGGTTGGGATAATAACTGTGCTGCACTAAGAAAATACCGCCATATAGTGCTCATACACTGACATACAGTGATCATATAGCAGCTCTATGCAGAAAGTAACATAATAACCGGGCTGCACAATGTCACAATGAGACGACAGTTTCTGGTGGCGCCCCCTTCAGCGTGCCCTAGACCACTGCCCAGGTCGTACACCCCTAAGGCCAGCCAAGCATTATCTTGTCCTTTTCTGCACTTTTTATATTTTTCTGACTCTTGTACTTTCTGCCTTTATCGCAGGGACAGGACGCAGAGCGACTGTCCTACGTGCATTTCATATGTAGCGTCCGCAGGTCTCTAGTTTAGCTCAGCACCTTGTGAGCCCCGGGCACCAGATAAGGGGATGCTGAGAGCGACAGGTACTTGAAAATCAAATGTGCATCCAGGCATATCAGGCGGGGTGGAGATGAAAGGTGGCATTGTGTGTGTGTTTATAATGCTGCAGGCAGGACTGTCTACAGCTCAGACAGCAAGAGGCAAAGCCGCAGAAAGCAAGATGTCTCCAAGTGACAGGCAGCAAAATCTGGCGGCTGAGTAATACTGAGCATTTGTAGATGTAGCAGAGCTCAGTTAGTTCTGGAATACCGCATAAGCACAGATTTACACAGGAATTCATGTTTCTACTCCAGTCACACCTAGAGCTGCATTCACAACTCCAGCAGTACAGTGCGGACAGCTTAGAGGAGATCCTATGGAGCCATGTACAGTGGTGCACTGCATTTGGGAGGCATCTTTCATAATATGCTACAGTCTCATGTTACAAGTAGAAACAAGCTACCTAAGAAGTTCAGTAACCTTGTAGTGTCCTTGAGTCACTTATTCTGTACTGATTTTCATTAGTATCAGGTCTGACACTCCGGTCACATTCAAAGCTGCGCTCGAATTTCTGTTGGTTGCCACTTCTAATAGCTTTTATGAGATATTACTATGTGTATACATATGCTTGTGCATATAATACTGCATACCCGCCATAC
>ONZH01009959.1:0-68320 GCA_900303285.1 Rhinella marina | reverse complement strand
TGCCATACCGGCAAGCACTAAGCCCAGTATTAGTAGTCAGGGCCGTCTGTAGATAGCCTTAATTACTAAAACTGTAGTATTGTAAAAAAAAATACACACACACAAGTATAAAACATTTTATTGAAATAAACACTCCCCCAGACCCCTGTTTGACCATTTTATAAAAAAAAAAAAAAAAAGCTGGTCCGACGTAGTCCACCGAATCCGACGTAGTCCTCTGCATTCACGACCCTGAAAAATAGAAAACAAACACACAAACACAGAGCACTTACCTCTTCCTGCACTGGGATAATACACACAGCGATGTCACTGTACAGGGAAAATAAAAACAGTGATGTCACTGTACAGGGATAATAAACACAGCGATGTCACAGTACAGAGATAATAAACACAGTGATGTCACAGTACAGGGATAATAAACACAGTGATGTCACCGTACAGGGATAATAAACACAGTGATGTCACAGTACAGGGATTGGCGTCTCGTGCCCCCATCAGACCTCAGTTCGGCGTCTCGTGCCCCCATCAGACCTCAGGTCGGCGTCTCGTGCCCCCATCAGACCTCAGGTTGGTGTCTTGTGCCCCCATCAGACCTCAGGTCGGCGTCTTGTGCCCCATCAGACCTCAGGTCGGTGTCTTGTGCCCCCATCAGACCTCAGGTCGGCGTCTTGTGCCCCCATCAGACCTCAGGTTGGCGTCTTGTGCCCCCATCAGACCTCAGGTCGGCGTCTTGTGCCCCATCAGATCCTCCGGTCCTCTGGTGGGCCAGTCCGACATTGTACTGTATACTATACAGCATGGTGTACGGATTATACTATATATTATACAGCATGGTGCAGGGATTATACTGTATATTATACAGCATGGTGTACGGATTATACTCTATATTATACAGCATGGTGTATGGATTATACTGTGTATTATACAGCATGGTGTACGGATTATACTGTATATTATACAGCATGATGCACGGATTATACTATATGTTATACAGCATGGTGTATGGATTATACTGTATATTATACGGCATGGTGTATGGATTATACTGTATATTATGCAGCATTGTGTGTGGATTATACTGTATATTATACAGCATGGTGTACAGATTATACTGTATATTATACAGCATGGTGTACGGATTATACTGTATACTATACAGCATGGTGTACAGATTATACTGTATATTATACAGCATGGTGTACAGTTTATACTGTATATTATACAGCATGGTGTACGGATTATACTGTATACTATACAGCATGGTGTACGGATTATACTGTATATTATACAGCATGGTGTATGGATTATACTGTATATTACACAGCATGGTGCAGGGATTATACTGTATATTATACAGCATAGTGTGCGGATTATACTGTATATTATACAGCATGATGCATGGATTATACTGTATATTATACAGCATGGTGTACGGATTATACTGTATATTATACAGCATTATGTACGGATTATACTGTATATTATACAGCATGGTGTACGGATTATACTGTATACTATACAGCATGGTGTACAGATTATACTGTATATTATACAGCATGGTGTACGGATTATACTGTATATTATACAGAATGGTGTACGGATTATACTGTACACTATACAGCATGGTGTGTGGATTATACTGTATACTATACAGCTTGGTGTACGGATTATACAGTATTCCATTATACATGGAACACTGTTCTTGGGTATACTGACCATTTTGGATGAAGAAGTTGATTAGAGGTCTTTCTATGTGCCACTGCCACAGAGCTGCAGATTCACGCATCCATTAGCAACAACAGACTCTGCACCCCCACCTTAGAACTAATTTTTAAGTTTATAGTAACAGACCAGGAGCGCTGCTAGAGCGACAAAGCAAATTCAGAGCTGCAAAACAGAGCATAGCCTATCTTTTAGATAACACTAGGAATAGAATTATACATCCCAAATATATTTGTGCCCACTTTAGGACATACTTACTACCAAGCCTTATATAACCTATGAGACTCTGCAATGACTCTTTAACCTTCTACATCTGATATAATGGGTTTTCTCCAATCTCTTCACCTTCCAACTTTATTGGCCGAGGACTTGAAGCTTCTGACCCTTTTACTTACCAAGCGCAACTAGCAATGCAGAGTTTAAAACCCAAAAGATCCCTGATTTAGATGGTTTTATAAATGCTTATTATAAACAGTTCTCTTCCCTCCTAGCCCAGTTTCTGACTCAAGTATTTAATGAGGCAACTCTAGTTGGTTCGTTCCCTCTAGAAATGATAGAAGAGATGATTGTTACTTTTCCTAAACCTGGTAAACCGCCACATTCCATAGAAAACTTCTGCTCTATTTATTTCCTTAAAGAGGACCTGTTACCACAAAATGCAATGTAATCTGCATATAATATTTTATTATATCTTTTCATGGGGCAACACTGACAATATGACACTTCGATACAATGTAAAATAGTCAGCGTACAGCTTGTATAACAGTGTAAATTTAGTATGCCCTCAAAATAACTCAACGCACAGCCATTAATGTCTAAACCGCTGGCAACAAAGTGGCTAAGTGAAAATAGCCAAATTGTGCCCAAAGTGTCAATATTTTGTGTGGCCACCATTATTTTCCAGCACTGTCTTAACTCTCCTGGGCATGGAGTTCACTAGAGCTTCCCAGGTTGCCACTGGAATCCTCTTCCACTCCTCCATGACGAGATCATGCAGCTGGTGGATGAAGACCTTGCGCTCCTCCACCTTCCATTTGAGGATGCCCCAGAGATGCTCAATAGGGTTTAGGTCTGGAGACATGCTTGGCCAATTCAGACCTTTACCCTCAGTTTCTTTAGCAAGGCAATGGTCATCTTGGAGGTGTGTTTGGTGTCATTATCCTGTTGGAATACTGCCCTGCGGCCCAGCTTCTAGAGAGAGGGGATCATGCTCTGCTTCAGTATATCACATTACATGGTGGCATTCATGGTTCCCTCAATGAACTGTATGTCCCCACAGCCGTCAGCACTCATGCAGCCCAAACCATGACACTCCCACCACCATGCTTGACTGTAGGCAAGGCACACTTGCCTTTGTACTTCTCACCTGGTTGCCGCCACACACACTTGACACCATCTGAACCAAATAAGTTTATCTTGGTCTCATCAGACCACAGGACATGGTTCCAGTAATCTATGTACTTGGTTTTCATGTCTTTAGTAAACTGTTTGTGGGCTTTTTTGTGCATGATCTTTAGTAGATGCTTCCTTCTGGGACAACATTGAAACGACAACCTCTGGATATGACACAGAGTATGAACACTCAACTTCTTTGGTCGACCATGGCAAGGCCTGTTCTGAGTGGAACCTGTCTTATTGAACCGCTGTATGGTCTCAGCCACCGTGCTGCAACTCAGTTTCAGGGTGCTGGCAATCTTCTTATAGCCTAGGCCTGTGATGGCTAACCTCCAGCACTCCAGCTATGGTTAAGCTACGACTACCAAGATGTACACTTGCTTGGCTGTTCATAGAACTCCATATAAATGAATGGAGCATGCTGGGAGTCGTTTTTTCACCACAGCTGGAGTGCCGGAGGTTAGCCATTACTGGCCTAGGCCATCTTTATGCAGCGCAACAATTCTTTTTATTTCAGATCTTCAGAGTTCTTTGCCATGGAGTGTCATGATGACCTTCCAGTGACCAGTATGAGAGAGTGTGAGCACGATAATACCAAATTTAACACACCTGTTTCCCATTCAGTATCTTCATTTTTACAATTATATATGTAGAGTTTGGTGGTGGTAATGTTACAGAGTGGGCAGGTGTGCCTAGTCAATACAAAACTGCCCTACACTTTGTGAGTGGTACAGTGACAAGCCCATACTTCTTGAATAACATCATTAATCCAGTCATTGTGCCTTTGCATGAACAATACAGGACTAATTTCATCTTCATGGACGATAATGCGCCAGCTCATCGAGGTTGCATCATTAGGGAACGGTTGCTGGAGACTGGGGTACCTCAAATGGAGTGGTATGCACTTTCTCCAGACCTGAATCCCATTGAAAACTTATGGGATCAGCTGAGTTGCCAGTTAATTGATGCTAAAGGCCACATGACAAGTTTTTGAAACACTGGCATTCTTGTGGGGGTATGCCCAGCACTTTTGTTGGCTTTTGTTTCAATAAATTGTTTGCATGCTTCCGCTTAAATGCCCTACTTTCATGATATAGTATTATAGCGCAAACTTTTTATGCTTTCATAAATTTAATCCGAAAGCCAAATATCTCTAAATTTTTGTGAGTAGTGTAGATCAGCACACAGTATTACAAATTATAGGTTTAAATACCCAGCTTAGCAGAGAGTATCACACAGGAAGCAATTAAGTACACAGCTCATCAGACAATATCAAACATGATAGGATTAGATACATAGCTCAGCAGACAGTATCACCCATGATGTTTGATTTCTGGATTTAGTGTTTTATTGTTATGTGTATTTTCGCACACTTAAGATTCTCAATAGATCTCATCAAATTTAGCTGGTTCTGCCAGTGATCTGCCAATAAATATCTCATATGTGAAGCCAACTTCTCTGTACTCTAAACAGAAGAAAAAGCTGCTGGAGCAATTAGCTAAATGTGGAGCACTCACCACCCAGTGGTTGTGATGTGTGTTGCAGCCATTTAGAGTTTAGTTTAGATATCACAATATTATGTTGAATTGGTAGCAGGACAAAATTTACACCACTTCCACTTTGGAAATCAGGTAAGAGTGGATGCATCTGTACACCGAATATGCCATATCTGAATAATACCATAAATGTCCAGTAGAACTGGACCCTGTCTTGTTGCCTCTGTGAATGGAGAGATAGCCATGTGTACATGGCTGCCTCCATTTACTATGTGATCTGTAAAAGTAGCTGCATAAGAATGCTTGGATATTTTTGGAATTCCCATACAAGTAAGTGGACAGAGCTTTGCATATGTGGCCATCCCTCCATTCACTGCGGCCGCAAAACAGGGCTCATTTTTGAGATAGGTGGGGGTCTCAGAGGTGGGATGCACACCTATGGGACATTCATATCCACAGAATATGCCATAAATGCCCAGATGAAAATACCTCTTTAAAAGCTATTTACACCTTTGGGGGCATTTTTTTATTATTGCATTGTTCTCATTTTCAGCTAAAAATAATAACGAACGGTGTATTGTCTTCCTGGCGCCCAAGTTCGACACATCGCGGATCGGGTTGACAGATTACTGGGAGGGGCTGGAGAAGATCCAGCAGTCATGGTTCATATCAGAACCAATGACAAATGATTTTAGAGATTTAGGTCACGAGCCACACAAGAAAGGCAGCGAGAGATTAGGGAGGTAAACAAGTGACTCAAGAACTGGTGTAGGAAGGAGGGGTTTGGGGCAAGATAATGGAACTGGGGGAGGAATGGAAGGAGGAACTAGAACAGTTCAGAAGGAAAGGTGTAGGGGAAAAAATATACATCAACCTCTTAATTGTATGTACACTAATGTCAGAAGCCTAACTAATAAAACTGGTGAACTGGAATTAGAGATGAGGAGGACTATGACATAGTGGAAGTAACTGAGACATGGCTGGATGATAGCTATGACTGGGCAGTTAACGTACAGGGTTACAGTCTGTTTAGAAAGGATCGCCAAAACCGGAGAGGGGGAGGGGTGTGCCTTTATGTAAAGTCCTGTCTAAAACCCGCACTCCAGGAAGATATAAGTGAGGGACATGAACATGTGGAGTCACTGTGGGTAGAAATACATGGAGGCAAAAACAATAATAAAATACTAATAGGAGTTTATTATAAACCACCTAATATACCAGAGTCCACAGAAAATCTACTCCTAAACGAAATAGAGGAGGCAAATCAGAATGAGGTTGTTATTATGGGGGACTTCAACTACCCAGATATAGACTGGGAAACTGAAACCTGTATATCTCATAAAGGAAACAGGTTCTTGGCAATAACCAAAGACAATTACCTTTCCCAACTGGTTCAGGACCCGACTAGAGGGACGGCCATACTGGACTTAGTATTAACCAATAGACCTGACAGAACAACAGATGTGCAGGTCAGGGGACACCTGGGAAATAGTGACCATAATATAATAACCTTACAACTGTCATTCAAAAGAGCGTTTTTTCAGGGATATCAATATACCAAACTTCAAAAAAGCTAAATTTAGCCAACTAAGAGAGGCTATATGCCTAACTAACTGGGACAAAGTCCTCAAAAATAAAAATAAAGCCACAAAATGGGATATTTTTAAAAGCATCCTAATATCTAATTGTGAGAGGTACATACCTTATGGGAATAAAAGGTTAAGAAATAAGAAAAAAAACAATGTGGATAAATAGAACTGTAAAGAAAGCAATAAATGACAAAAAGAAAGCATTTAAATCACTAAAACAGGAGTGGAGCAAGGAGGCATTGAAAAACTATAAAGAAAAAAATAGAATAAGTAAAAGACAAATAAAAGCAGCCAAACTAGAGACCGAGAGATTAATCGCCAAAGAGAGTAAAACTAACTCTAAAATGTTCTTCAATTATATAAATGGTAAAAAGTATAAACCTGAAGGTGTTGGCCCCTTACAGAGTAATGATGGGGGAGTTGCAGAGAGCGATGAGGAGAAAGCAAAGCTACTAAATATTTTTTTCTCCACTGTATTCACTGAGGAAAAACTGTCAGATTAAATGCAGAATATAAAAGTAAATTCCCCATTAAAAGTGCCCTGTTTGACCCAGGAAGAAGTACAGTGGCATCTTAAAAAGATTAAAATGGACAAATCGCCAGGGCCGGATGGCATACACCCCCGTATCCTAAGAGAATTAAGTAATGTCATAGCCAGACCTTTATTTCTGTTATTTAATCACGCTATACTGATAGGGGGTGTTCCACAGGATTGGCGCATAGCAAATGTGGTGCCAGTATTCAAAAAGGGTCCAAAAACAGAGCCCGGAAACTATAGGCCAGTAAGTTTAACATCTGTTGTGGGTTTTCTAAGAGATGCTGTCTTGGAGTACCTCAATAAAAATAAGCAAATAGCTCCATATCAGCATGGCTTCATGAGGGATCGTTCATGTCAAACCAATTTAATCAGTTTCTATGAAGAGGTAAGTTCTAGACTTGACTGTGGCGAATAAATGGATGTCGTATATCTGGACTTCTCCAAAGCATTTGACACTGTACCACATAATAGGTTAGTATATAAAATGAGAATGCTTGGCCTGGGAGAAAATGTCTGTATGTGGGTAAGTAACTGGCTCAGTGATAGTAAACAGAGGGCGGTTATTAACGGCACATACTCAAATTGGGTCTCTGTCACTAGTGGGGTACCACAGGGGTCAGTATTGGGCCCTATTCTCTTCAATATACTTATTAATGATCTGGTAGAAGGCTTGCACAGTAAAATATAAATTTTTGCAGATGACACTAAACTGTGTAAAGTAATTAACACAGAAGAGGACAGTACACTGCTACAGATGGATCTGGATAGATTGGAGGCTTGGGCAGAGAAGTGGCAGATGAGGTTTAACACTGACAAATGTAAGGTTATGCACATGGGAAGGAATAATGCAAGTCACCAGTACATACTAAATGGTAAAACACTGGGTAACATTGACATGGAAAAGGACCTAGGAATTTTAGTAAACAGCAAACTAAGCTGCAGAAACCAGTGTCAGACAGCTGCTGCCAAGGCCAATAAGATAATGGGTTGCATCAAAAGGGGCATAGATGCCCGTGATGAGAACATATTCCTGCCACTTTACAAATCAATTGTCAGACCACACATGGAGTACAGTGTACAGTTCTGGGCTCCTGTAAACAAGGCAGACATAGCAGAGCTGGAGAGGGTCCAGAGGAGGGTAACCCAAGTAATAACTGGAATGGGTGGACTACATTATCCAGAAAGATTATCAAAATTAGGGTTATTTACATTAGAAAAAAGACAACTGAGGGGAGATCTAATAACTATGTATAAATACATCAGGGGTCAGTACAGAGATCTCTCCCATGATCTATTTATCACCAGGACTGAGACTGTGACGAGGGGACATCCTCTGCGTCTAGAGGAAAGAAGGTTTGTACACAAAGATAGAAGAGGATTCTTTATGGTAAGAGCAGTGAGGCTGTTGAGGTGGACATAAACCTGTCCTTTCTGGAATTCAGTCAGTCATTCCGAATTGTTTTGAACACGGGTGCGCACAATAATTAAGGACAAAACACAGACTTATGATTCCAGTATTAAGTCCTTTGGCCGTGCTTCTATGGCAAAATCATTACAGCCTCTGGCTTGTTTCTTTATTAACACACGTACTTATTCGATACAAAAAGGAAAGGGGGCGTAAGCATGCAAATAGCAAACAATATAATCCTTGATTGGATAGAAGTTGCATTCCATTCTACGTCACTAGCTTGAAAAAGTCATATTGATAAGAGTACGGGGGCCATCTTGGACTAGTTAAATATATACATATATTATACGCAAGCTTTATAAAAGTTACAAAGTATAAAAATATAATATAAAAAGGTTCTTGATTATACACACATTCCTTTGTGACACACTGACATTCTATACAGCTGCATAAGCATTTACAAAGCTGAGATATATATATATATATATATTTGTATAGCATTAAATACATGTATATCCAAATGACATAACACTGTGAGGGGAAAATTCAGTATTTCGACCGGTCTACCTTCACAGTCCCCCCTAAAGACTGAATTTTTCCCTAATCTTTGATTTTCTAATTGTCAAGTGTCTAGACGGACATGGGGGAAAAGGTAGTCTTCACCAAGGCTGAAACCCAACAGGTACCCCCCTGTGTACTTGGGCTTATCCTAATCATTTGACAGAAACCTATTTGTGGATCATTGGATTTCTAAAAAAAAAACAAAAACTGTGTGTTGGACTAACAAGAAGTGTCTCTCTGTGGTCGTCTTCTCTTCGATCTTCTTGGATAATAACATAGTCTCTGGTGAAAAGTCAGTTGTCCATCACTTGATGCTTGTTATTATAAAGTTCAGTCTATGACCCCTCCTTATGTATGTGAAGGGGTTGCAGGTGTAGGTGTCAGTGTAGATGTTAGAGCCTCTTATCAGTGGGTGATAAACAGTCTGTTACCTTGACTGTGGGAGGAGCTTTGACACAAGGACCTCCCACCCTCACTGGTCTGCATCAGCTCTGCTGGTTAGGCACACAGATTACCGTTAAGGTCCACCCCTGGACAGCCATAGTACGAACAGCAAGGCCTTGTGCAGCATGGCTGACCCGTGGTCGAAGTTGTTTCTTGTTGGATGACGGGTTACTGACAACTGTGTCTTACCACACCTTGTAGACTTGACGTAGCAGCTCCTGGACTTTCCCCGAGGTTGCTAGTCCCAGCTCTTTGTAGCTGCACACAGGAAAGATGCACCGGAACAGTTCCACACAATCAAAAAGTCAACTCAAAAACTCAGTTCATGTTAGAATAAGCCGTTACTGAGGTGGTTTCCTCTCCATCATTGATCAAATAAACAAATGTCCTTAGAACGTTTGTCGGTCCAACACTATATGTAAATAACACTTACCAATGAGACCAAAGAGGTCTTCTGTCAAATCAAAATGGACTTTTGTGAGACTCTAAATCTGGTCTAATTAAAGGATACTTCAAAACAAACTTTCATAATATTTTGACAAATGATCCTGCATATTTCAATACATTAATCAATAGCAATGCCCGGGTATCTTGTGTAATGTAAACCTTTTGAACCAAATAAAACACAACACCATTAATTTTTTTTTATTAATAACCACCCTTCTTGAGATACCTAACATGTTTTGATGCTTACTAAACGTGTGATATTGTGTATTCTGCACATTTTGTAGCAGTACCCAACTTTTCTGGATGTGGAAATGATTGGACCTTTTTTTCCTTTGAATGAACAGAGTACTCGTAACTAGGAGATGTGCACAAGGGCTGTCTTTGTATCTGTGACGTCAGCATTGTCCTCCTCCCTCCCCCCTTAGTCCACCCCTTTCAGTCGCACAATGTGAGTTTCCCTATTTGAGTCAGTCTTGTCTTGGTTGTCCATGAGGTCAGATCTCTGATGTTAGTACATTAGACATACAACAAGTCGACAAAAAGCAAACATAGAAACAAACAGATCAGACAATACAGACACAAAACATGAAGGGCCCATAAACGTTTTATTGCCTTGTTTTCAAAAATAAAATGTAGAGTTTGGTCAAAATATTTGGTACCAAGGAAAAATAAAAATCCCCAATGCGCATATAAAGAAAAACAAATGTATTACATCATACACATTCCTTCATTTTCTCTGCTGCATCCACGCACAGTCCACACACAAGTACAACTTCAAGCTACATTCATTCACATTCCACTGAATGGGTCAACTCTCACAGACACAGCTTTCCTGGATACGGATACACACAGAAAACCATCCTGTACGGAGGGAGTAGAAAGAAACATTAAGTTAATCAATTGCCGGCACATAATACCATTGTCTTCGGTTGTTCACTCCTACAACATATTGTTAAACTATTGTCTCGACTCTTGGACATTTACAAGCTGCTAGAAAGAGAAAAAGGAAAGTTATTAATTTATAAAATTTCTGATTTCTAATTAGACAATATTAACTAATTACAGGTATATGTATATCCTTCATTTACTAAGTCGAGTACTCGTTATGCTTCTACTTGCATCTATGTGCATTGTTTCTCACTTGTAGCCGTGTCATAGAGAATACCAGTAACTAAGATGGCCGCTGGGCGGGGGCTGATGTTCCCTCAGTTAAGATGGCCACCTGGAAAGGAAGTTGCAGGAGTTAAGATGGCCACCGGAGTGGGAATGGGATTAGTTAAGATGGCTGCTGGAACGGAAATTGGGACGCGTAGGACGTGCCATCTTGTGTGATAACTGAATACAAGGAGGTGAGCCATGGGCGTGGTTTTGGCACTGACATTCTTTACAGGTCCACCCCTCTGAAGAGGAGACTTAGGGGGCTAGTGATACGGCGGGGGATGTGTCTGCATCGGAAGCGCGGCAGGGTTCTCCTGTACCATCTTAGGGGCCGTGCTGACGGCATGTAAAAGTAATCATTTGTCTTTTCATTATACATTTCTGCCCAGACTAATTTCTTATACTTAATAATTTTCCGCTGATGCTCGCATTTTTTTTCTTTTCATAAAATCTAGAATATAATGTAAATTCAAGGCCGAATGTCCAGTGTTCACTCCTTTTTGGCCTAATGCCAGAACACTTCCCTGTGAGCGATGATTTCTTCTATTCTCAACTTAACCCTTAATTTGGCCTCATCATAACATCAGTAGAGCAGATATCGCTCACAGTAAACTTGGCTGTGCGACCTTCATCTACTAGTCGGTTCTCTGGCAACACACAAGGTCAGATTTCTGGTCCACACAGACATAACAAGTGGATTATCATAGTCATAAATTCCAAAGGGGGGGCTGCAGCTGCAAACTGCAAAGCTGAGCGAACACTGAAGAAAATCCTTTTTTTTTTTTCCCCTTTTCTTTTCCCAAATCCGCCATTTTGCAGCTTTCTATAAGTCACTTACATAAACCATATCAACCATTTTTTTCCTGTACCAACCTATTACACTTCTAATCACTTCCCTTCTCCCTTCAATTCACTTTCCACAGTCCATCTTTTTTCTTTTTTTTTTTATGATTTGAAGCAGTTCTATAGAAGGCTCTTGCTACATCGATCAAACTTTCACTGGGCTGTAATCTGCCTCCTGGAGGCATCCCAATTATCTTAAACAAGCTTTTCACATCCTTTACATATCTTTTTGCCTTCTTTGTTCCACCAGACTGACAGCATTCTGAGCACCAGTTGGGAGACTGTGCTGGGTTTTTGAACACTTGAAGCATACAGTGCCCTATTGGCGCGGCCGTGTTCGCCAACCTGAGTTAACCGTCCTCCGACTAGCCAATAAATCACGGGGGGAGGGGAAAGAGACTTCTCCTACGATTTCCCCGGGGAGAGAGACTTCTACTACGATCTCCCCAATTTAGACGCCGACTCCCGCGGCTAAACTTCAAACTTCAAACTGTAATCAACACTTCCCCCGTGATGGAGTTGCAACAATGGGCACAACGGTTACTACTCAGCGCACTAACTAACAACTAACTATACTACAGGTTCACGCTCCGGATAACTTGTCGGTATATCCAGGCGTCACCAAATCCCAGGCGCACACTCCGGGTAACTTGTCGGTATACCCAGGTGCCGCCCAAATCCCTAGTCTAGACGCACGCTCTGAGTAACTTGGCGGTATACCCAGGCGCCGCCTAGATGACTACTCTAAGTGTTTTAGGCGCACGCTCTGGGCAACTGGTCCGTAACGTGTCGGAATACCCAGGCGCCACCTAAATCACTACTTCAAAGTGTTCTCACAGCCGCTGCCAGTCTGGGTCCCTAACATGATCTGACTGAATCCCCACGTGACCTTTCCTGAGGGGCTGTAGGTTTCCGGAATCCCCGGCGGAGACCACCAGGCGTCTGGTCACATGACGTTTCACTCAGGCCCCACAAAACCTAAACCCCAGACTACCACTCCCCCCTCGAGCCACAGGTAAGTTATCACATACAGTGTATATATAACTTACCGTGGTCGGTTAGGGTGATCAGTCCCCTTCGGGAGGGAGTGGTGCCCGTGGCATCGGTCGAGGGTTGGGACACCGAGCGAGTCCTGGTGCTCCTTTCGGGGGCCCCGCGGTTGGGCGCCAGCTGTTGAGGTGGACATAAACCTGTCCTTTCTGGAATTCAGTCAGTCATTCCGAATTGTTTTGAACACGGGTGCGCACAATAATTAAGGACAAAACACAGACTTATGATTCCAGTATTAAGTCCTTTGGCCATGCTTCTATGGCAAAATCATTACAGCCTCTGGCTTGTTTCTTTATTAACACACGTACTTATTCGATACAAAAAGGAAAGGGGGCGTAAGCATGCAAATAGCAAACAATATAATCCTTGATTGGATAGAAGTTGCATTCCATTCTACGTCACTAGCTTGAAAAAGTCATATTGATAAGAGTACGGGGGCCATCTTGGACTAGTTAAATATATACATATATTATACGCAAGCTTTATAAAAGTTACAAAGTATAAAAATATAATATAAAAAGGTTCTTGATTATACACACATTCCTTTGTGACACACTGACATTCTATACAGCTGCATAAGCATTTACAAAGCTGAGATATATATATATATTTGTATAGCATTAAATACATGTATATCCAAATGACATAACACTGTGAGGGGAAAATTCAGTATTTCGACCGGTCTACCTTCACAAGACTATGGAACTCTCTGCCTGAGGAGGTGGTGATGGTAAGTTCACTAAAAGAGTTCAAGAGCGGCCTGGATGTATTTCTGGAGGGTAATAATATTACAGGCTATAGTTACTAGAGATGGGTCGTTGATCCAGGGAGTTATTCTGATTGCCTGATTGGAGTCGGGAAGGAATTTTTTCCCCTAAAGTGGGGAAAATTGGATTCTACCTCACAGGGGTTTTTTGCCTTCCTCTGGATCAACTTGTAGGATATCAAGCCGAACTGGATAGACAGATGTCTTTTTTCGGCCTTATAAACTATGTTACCATGTTACTTAATTATTTATATATTTTTCTGTACAGAGCAGACTTGGTTTCGTAGCACCCTTTGGATTTTTTGTTTTTTCCGTCAGATCCTATACATACATTAGATCTAGAGATGAGCGAACGTGCTCGAAACGAGCACTGTACCGCTTGGCTCCCCTGCGCTCGCATGGGTGCAGGCAGCCGCTTCCGTCCTGAGGAGGACGGAAGCGGCTGCCTACGCCAATGTGAGCTCAGGGGAGCCGAGCGGTACAGTGCTCGTTTCAAGCATGTTCGCTCATCTCTAATTAGATCACTTCTATAGAGAAGTGGTACTGCTTTCTATACAGAAGGTCTAGGGTTCAATTAAATAATTTCTTCATTAAAAGTCATAACAGAAAAATGAAACTTATTTTCAGCTTTTCTTTTATGGTTACATTTACATTTTCCGGCAATGTTAATATTACTAACAAAAAAAAAGCAAAAAAAACATAATGTAGCAAGCTGTAGGGGGGGGTGGAGAAGATGGGAGTAGTTGTGCTAACGTGGACATCCTCACTATGTTGCACATCGGGCAGTGCAGTGAAAGGAAGGGTTCACCTTTTCTTCCCTTTGGGGAACACCCTGGCTTTGGGTCTCCTGCCTGGTGTTAGGTGGGGGGCCTTTGGTGTAGATAAATTTTTGAGGTGCAAGACTTCAGTAAACAACACCAGTATAGTTTACTGAGACAGATCAATAGATGGTTCACATAGGTCACATTTACATTTGCCTGCTAAGGGCTACAGTGTAGTAATAAATCTTCTGCCTGCCATACAGAGGTCTGGGGTTCAAATCCCAACATAACTGCTAGTTTACTTTAGTAAAAGTCTATGGGGAGATTTATCAAGAGCGGCGCCTTCTGCACCGGCCTTGATATCGCCTGCACTCTGTGCACCTAAACAGAAATCTTTGGCAGGTCTGTCTGCCTATGATTCCTGCTGCTGCCTTTGTACCTTACTTTTGTAGATGACACTTTAATGTAGGTTTTTATGACTTGATATACGTAATAGATCAACACCACCAAAGACGCGGTTGTAAGGCTACTTTCATACTTGCGTTGCAAGGATCCGTTTGTGAGATCTGTCACAGGCTCTCATAAACGGTCCAAAACTGATCAGTTTTGTCCTAATGCATTCTGAATGGAAAAGGATCCGTTCAGAATGCATCAGTTTTGCTTCAGTTTGCTGCAGTTCAGTCAGCATTCCGTTTTGGAGGCGGACACTAAAAAGCTGCTTGCTGCGTTTTGGTGTCCGCATGAAGAGACTGATCCAAACTGATCTGTCATGACTCACAATGTAAGTCAATGGGGATGGATCCGTTTTCTCAGACACAATAGAAAATGGATCCGTCCCTCATTGACTTTCAATGGAGTTCATGATGGATCCGTCTTGGCAATACAAACGGATCCGTTCAGAACGGATGCAGACGGTTGTATTATCATGACGGAAGCGTTTTTGCTGATCCATGACGGATCCAGCAAAAACGCTGGTGTGAAAGTAGCCTAATCCAGTATGCAGGAAAACTTGACAGACGGGGGGTGCTGGCGTCCTTGTGAATGCTATACAAAATAAAGATGTTTCTTTTTCCCTGTAGTTTATTTCTTAAGCAGCAGAGTATGGTAGACTTATTTAGTGGAGAAAAACAGATTAACGGGGTTATGTCATCTGAGAAATTGGTAGTATATCACTAGGATATGCACCACTGTCCGATAGTTACACGTCCCACCTCAGAGACCCGCACCTATCTCTAGAATGGCAGACCCAAAGTGAAGAAGAGCACATGTGCGCCATGTTCTCCATTATATATAGGGGAGTTCTGAAAATATTGTGCTAAAATATTGATGGCCTATCCTCAATCAATATCAGGTCTGACTGCTTGTACCCCGTATGATCAGCTATTGGAAGGGATAAGGGTGCTCAGGAGAGAGCTGCATCATCTTCAAACTTACCTGCTCACTGTCTCCACTGTCTACATTGTAATTACAACGGCTTGTCCAACTCAAGTGAATTGGAACTCTGCTAATCTGATATTGATGACCTATCCTGAGGATAGGTCATCAGTATCTTAGCACTGCACAAAGTAGAAGGCATTCGGGTCTTTTAAGGAGGAAGGTATATGTAGTAATTGCAATGTACGACCTGGGGAGCCCCAGCACTGTTGGCTTGGGGTCTACGAGTGGTTTAATATGGCCTAGTGCAGTGTCCTTGTGTCACAGTGGTCCTACTTTCAGGCCGTTGCTGTCTGGGGTTGAGTTGGAGAATAAAGAGAAGTACAGAGTCAGGAAATGGTTAGCTTGACTTTACTTGAATAAACTTGATAATACAAGCACATTGCTTTAGTTTGGCTTTGACTGGCACATTACATATGACAGAACAAATAAACAGTAGCATAACCAAATAGAGTCACAGAATGAGAGGACCTGGAAATAAATATACAGATGGAATACATTGCTAGACGTTGGAAACAATAGTCAGATGACAAAATGGTAGTATCCCACTCTGGGGGACTACATATTGAATCAATTATTTCAAAATGAGAACTTTGTTCTGACAGTGACTATCACAGGCTTGTCCTTTTATGTCTGTTGCAGGGATATTTGAGGATTATGATTGATTTGTATGTGAAGCTGTCAGGTGTTTGGATTGATGTAAGACGGCAATTTATGTTCACGTACTGTGTTCTTGCCAGTGTTCATCTCACATTTACCCCTATGTGATGCACATGTACTTTTGGATTTCAATCCAACCTTTTAACATTTTTGGCCAATATGAATTAAATAATGTTTTCCTGTATGTCAGTAATGTGTTTAAAGCTCTTCAAAATTCGCCAAGCAAGTATTATTCCAATTGAGGTGCCATGTCATCTGATCCTCCGCCAGCAGCAGATATGCAAACCTCTCTTGGAGATACAGTAGAACAATGCTCAAGGTAACTAAGGAACGTCTGCTCCTCCATCCACATTCTTCACTGGCATTATTACCTCAGTGCTCACCTATATATTTCTCCAGTTTCTTTCTTATAAGACAATTATTTTATATTTATTGTACCACAGAAATGTGTGCATTTCACTGATAAGAGCCAGAAAGTTTCCATATTCATGTGACTGCAAACGCCATTAACAGATACATAACATTAAAATAATCATAAATGAACAAGGAGATTAAGGCTTGGACGAATAGGCCGCAGTGCTTTATTAAGGACTTATAATGATACAACCATTAACATAGCTCAGATATCTTGACTCGAGTTAAATAACCAATAAGCTGAACTAAAATTAAACCTACCTCCCAGCCTTACAGTCTAAATTAAACCTACCCGATTAAGTGGCCACATCAGACCACAAACTCCCAACCCGAACACCTGAACGGAAGCTGAATCCATGCCTAGATTTAAGGAGTCCTTCTAGCCCAGCTGATAAAGAACTGGCCCACCATTACACCAAACGGAGTAAACCTTGTGACCTGAAACAAGAAAAAACTAATGCAATATAAGATTAGGCCTGACATATACATTGTACCTAGAAGACGTCCACCTGCCTAGCTGCATGATGGATCTAGTACTAAGCCCCGTTCTGGCAGCCTCAATTATCGCGCCAGTCCGAAAAGAATGAGATGGGAATTTATAATCTGCTAAATGTAAAATGGCAAAGCAGTTCTTAAAGACAGGATAGGTGGTGAGAACCTGCGCAAAAAGCGTACTCATGCTTGTAGTGACAGCTATTCTGCCATGTGGAAGCAGTCTCGTTATACGCAAAACAGAAACCTTTGCGAATGGTGGAATTGGACACAGTAGACTGCTTTGTAGTCACAAGTGGTCTCTGAGGGAGCATGAGACCGAGCCAAAGACCAACATCTTTAACCCTTTCCCGACCAGCGTCGTACATGTGCGGCGCTGGTTCAGTGCGGGGACATGACGCTGTTTCTAACAGCAGAGACTTGCTGCTACTTACCGCCATCGGCGGCATCTTCCTGGGCCTTCTGATGCCGTGATCACACGTGACACGGCATCAGGATGCGTCTGAACCCGGAAGCCTACGCTTCCGGGTGGTGTACAGACGCCCCGAGTGGCCAATCGGGGTGTCTGTACACCATATGAAAACTGTAATCCTCGCTGGTGAGGATTAGAGTTTTCAAACTGCAATTCTTATTCTGGCCACTAGATGGCAGGCCAGGATAAGAAATGAGCAATTTTTTGATTTAACTCCATCTAGTAAATCCCTGTTTGCTTATAAAAAAAAAACACAATATATTAGCTCATATTTGAGCTTTAAAATAATCACAAAAAAAAAATAAAAATGTTAAAAAATATATAAAAAATAAAAAAATATATAAAAAGTTCAAATCACCCCCCTTTCCGTATAATGAAAAAATAAATACCTAAATAACAATAAATATAGACATCATGTGACATCACCGTGACCAAAAACGCCCGTACTTAAAATATATAAAAAAAAATTCCAATACGGCGAATTGTGTGGCGGAAAAAAGCGTCCAAATGGCGATTCGCCATTTTTTGAAGCTTTTTTTCTAAAAAAAAATTAAATAAAAAGTGATCAAAAAGTCATACACACCCCAGAATGGTATCAATAAAAACTTCAGATCGCCCCACAAAAAATGAGCCCCCATACAGCTCGGTACACATAAATACCAAAAAGTTATAGGGGTCAAGATATGACAACCAAAAAAAAGGCCAACTTTATAATTATTTTATCACTATCAAAACGCAGGAAAAACTATACATATTAGGTATCGCTGGATTCGTACTGACCAGTAGAATGAAAGTAACTGGTCAGTTTTAATGAACATCGAACGTTGTAAATAAGAAACCCGTAGAATTGTAGTGGAATAGTGTTTTTTTTGCAATTTCACCCGATTTGGAATTTTTTTCCCGCTTCCCACTACACTATATGCAATATTAAATGGTGGTGTTGGAAAGTACAACTTGTCCCGCAAAAAACAAGCCCTCATACAGCTATGTGAACAGAAAAATAAAACAGTTATAGCTGTTTGAAGGCAGGGAGCGCAAAACGAAAATGCATAACCGAAAAAATCTCCGGGGGTGAAAGGGTTAATGCCCCATTTCAATTGCTTATGGACATATAACTTTAGATGAAACTGTTCATCATAAGTGAACCAGGCCATACCTACAAATTTTTTATACACCTCCAAAATAATGTCTAAACTGCTGGAGTAAACCACTATACTTTTCAGGAAATTTCTCACCCAGCACTGATGAGAACATGCAAAACGCTTGTAGCCAGTTGTTAAACGTCCTGGGAGCTGCCTACCGCTTTTCATCTTCCCTCTCATCAGACCTTTTATCATTCTTAGAGAATTCTCTAGAGGAAGGAAGCAATGGTAACATATTGATAAATTCATTGCTCCAGATCTTTTATTTAAAGGGAACCTGTCATCTCCGAAACACCCCCTGAACTAGAGTAAGCGTTGTATAGTGTAAGTGATGCTAAATCTGAATATGTAAGTCTTATCTTCATACTCACTTCCATTCCGACGCTGTGCTCCCACAAACCAGCAGTAAAATGCATTGAGAGGACTCTTCTTTGAGTCCTCTCCATTATGTGAGTGAGCACTGGAGTCCAGTGAGTGCATTTTACTGCTGGTTTGTGGGAGCACAGCGTCGGAATGGAAGTGAGTATGAAGATAAAAATTACATAACCAGACTCGACGTCACTTACACTATACACCGCTTACTCTAGTTCAGGGGGTGTTTCGGAGATGACAGGTTGCCTTTAATTGGGGGGGGGGGGGGGGCTCACAAGAAAGAGCTTCCCTTAAACAAGTCTCAGTAACACCAGAGGGTCTAAAGCAGGGATGCTCAACCTGTGGCCCTCCAGCTGTTGTAAAACTACAACTCCCACCATGCCCTGCTGTAGGCTGATAACTGTAGGATATTCACGTATGCTGGGAGTTGTAGTTTTGCAACATCTGGAGGGCCGCAGGTTGGGCATGCCTGGTCTAAAGGAAACAGACTTGGGGACAGTATGTGCATTATCATTAGAAACAGCAGCAGGAGAAACATGAACCCTTTCCGCTAACACTGAACTAGTTCTGGTGTCAGGGACAGCCCTGGCAAAAGCATCCACTGCAGATCTAAATAGATCCTGTAACAATGAAGGGTTAAATGAAGCAGAAGGTCATCTCAGCATGCTCCTGGGTAGCAGCAGGGGGTGGAGAGAAGGTGACATGAGGATGCCGGCTTCCCAATATTAAGGCAGCTGACAAAGCTGATGTTTTAGCCATCTTAAATTATGCTGAGAAAATGCAAATGACGGCTTTACCCTGAATGCAGCAAGAACCCAGAGGCTGCAGGCTGGTGCTGTAGCTAGCTAGCTTGCATAAAGCCTGCAGTCCTCATTGCTGGTAGACTGTAGTGGGCAGAGAGGTTACTGTCGTGCACAATACACGTGCTGGCAGGATCACTGCAGCAGGAGGAGCCGTGAGGTGGGAAGCAGCATCATTCTGCTGGAGGCAGGAGGTCCCACAAGAAGGGAAGCTAAAAATACTGCCCTGCTGCGTGCGCCCTGTGGCCCCGCCCGCTGCTCACTGCAGTCCCTCTCTCCAGCCGGAGTGGTCCATGTTGTAGCCGGCACAAGGAGACATGCTCACCTTCCTCATAGTGTCTGGTGGCTCCATCTGGCTGCTTGTGGGTAAGAGCCTGCATGCTGTTGGTCTTCCTCACTTCACCTCTTGCCTGCTCTGTGATTTATATGGGTATGCGCCCCTCTAATAGAACTGGAAATGTGGCACGTTGATGCTGCGTGGAATGCTCTATGCTCATTTTAAGAGCAATGTGTACCCTTCCATGTATGGTGTATAGAGAGCAGGTTCAGCTTATGTCATAGTGTTTGTTGTAATATTGTATATTCTGTGCTTTTCTATAGGGCTGCATGGAAGTTGTCATTACTCTGTAAGTTAACAGATAAGCCAATAGCAAATTCAGCTGTGGTACATCTATAGATAGATAGAGAAATATAGATAGACGGAGAGATATAGATAGACATCGAGAGATAGAGATACATTGAGAGATGGAGAGATATAAATCGAGAGATATAGAAGGATTTAACTCTTTGAAGTTACATTTTTTACTGATGATACAGCATATGCAGTCCTATGTAAAAATCACAGGTAGCATTACATGCATACATAAATCAGTGCCAGCATCCATTTATTATTAATTGCAGGGTGATGACATTCCTCTGTGAGAAAGTACAGTATATTAATGTTTTCTATCGTCCTCTCATATTAGGTTTATGTAGCTTCGTCATTGAGCTTGTTACAATATTCATGTTTAACAGCATCATTGGCTCATGTGCTTTGTAAGGCGGGAAGAGGGATGAGGCATGCGGTATTTGGGATGCTGAATGTATCTTGTCCACTGGATCTTTCCATATGACTATGCCTGTATTACAAAGTTTCACAGTCTGAATCTTCTCAAAACCCCAATAATGAAGGTATTACTGCAGTTAAGGCAATAGCTCCCACTCACCCGTGTCATATTGGCAGAGTTCCTGGAAAGTAATCATTGGGGTTTTCTCCTGTGGAGGTTAGCACTTTGCATGTTCCTGTATGTAACCTGGAAGGTAAGATGTGGTAACTGGTACTTTTCTGACACTAGATTTAAAGGATCAGGAAATATCTAATTTGCCTACAAGAACTCTGCTGTGTCAGCACATATCAGACATATCCTAATATTTGAACTTATTGGTCCCCTGTACGTCTGATTTTGAAAGGAGAGGATTACATCTGAATGTTGAGGTGCTGATTGGAGTTAGGGTTTAAAAAGGTTGCCCAATCTTTTAATGTTAATTGCCTATATCTGATCAGTGGGGGGTCCAGCACCCCCACCGATTAGCAGTTTAGGAGCAGTGCTGGAACTACTCAACTCTGTACACTGTGTAGTGGATGGAGCTGCTTTCTGCAGCACTGCAACCAGTGAAGTAAATGGCAGTAGTACTGCAGTAATCAGCTCTGTACACTGTACAATGTATAGAGCTGCTTACTGTAGCACTGCCCCCAGTGAAGTAAATGGCAGTAGTACTGCAGTAATCAGCTCTGTACACTGTACAATGGATGGAGCTGTTAAGTTCAAGCTTCGGGGCTACAAGATAACAGCTGGGTTTTTGTACCCCAGATATTAATGGACTGTCCTGAGAACAGGCCATCAATATGGACAACATTCGAAAACTCCTTTAACAATAAGCAATAAACAATAATAGGTACAATTATTTATTTCACGGTAATGTGTCACCAAAAATTTTACTTACCAGTTAAAATCAGATAGCAGCACATCTCCTTTTTTTATGATTGTAGAATTTTCTATTCCATTTCCTGAACATGATTATGGAGGCGGCCATCTTACCTTAGCTGTTCTTAACAGCCCCATGGGCCATAGACACAATGATCTGGAGGGGACCTTATCTGTACACAGAGGTGATATACAGGGTTGCCAACCAGACTTTTTCTTTTTTCTGGACAACTTATCCTAAAATCATGGACAGGAAATCCATAATGAATGATAAAGATTAGACATAGTGTCCAGTGCAAAAACTGCAAGATTTTTTTGTTTTAGTTTAAATATAAAAAGTGGCATGGAAATATAAAAAACACATCATCAAAAAATATTTAAACATAAAAAAATGATTTAAGCAGTAGATCATTTTCTGAAGACACATTCCCTTTAAAAATGGCCCAGAGAAGAGACTTAGATGGAATAAGTTCCTGCACACGCCACACATATTGCACATTTCCTTAATATGTTTGCATTGTGAGAGTCATCCCCCATGCATTGCAAGTATTAGTGCCATATTACCATGTTAAAGGGAACTTGTTATGTTGAACATGGTGTTTGAACTGCAGGCAGCTTGTTATAGAGCATGATGAGCTGAGCAGATTGATATATTGTTTTATAGGAAAAGCATAACTTGCATTTTATTCATTTAAATTCATGCTCATTCTAGGCTTTGAAGTCATGGAGGCGGGCCTATCAGTGATTGACAGTTTTCCCTCTATGGCTGTGTATACACAGATAGCTGTCAATCACTGATAGGACCGCCTCCTTGACTTTAAAGTCCAGAATGAGCAGGAATATAAACTATTAAATTACAGATTTTACCGAATCTTTTCCCATAAAACTATATATCAATCTGCTCAGCTCCTCGTGCTCTATAATATGCTGCCTGCAGCTCAGACACCATGTTCAATGTCACAGGTTCCCTTTAAGAAGAGGTGAAGCTGGGCAGTACGCATTGCTTTATACATAGTACTGAATACACATTGGACCCGTCAGCAGTTTGTTTCAGTATTATATTATACAATGTGTTTGTTGCATTATATGCTTCCAGTAATGGAATTGAATACTGGCTGTAGATAAATGAGTGGAAATAAAGATGAAAGATTTTGTCTTATAAAAGCAACCCCTGTCCATATCCCCTATTAGTATATATGTAGGCTCTCCATAAGCCAGCATGTACTACATAAAATGGTATTCATCTACAAGGGAACTCTAGGGCCATAGCAGCTCTAATGTGAAAAGGGGTTGCCCAGATGTATAAGGATGTCACAATTCACTGACAGCAACCAGAGACGATAAATGGGGATGGATTGAAGGTTTATTAGCAAGTTACCTAACTTTTCAGTACACAATGATTAATCTTTCTTACATAAAAGCCTTAAGAATCATGGTTACGTGCTAATACAGTCATACAGGGGAATGTCTTTATAGCAGGAATCAAAACCATACAGTGTTTCATTTTCTGATTTCTCAAAGCCCAATTGTCTGAGGTTGTAAACCCTGCTTATAGGAGCCAGCTCACAGTAATCTTATTACTCATGGTAGTTAAGACAAGAAATTATTTTTGAACCTCAAATTAAAGGGTTTGAACAGAAGAATAAATCTTTTAGAAAAGGGGCAGAATGAGTTAAAAAAATAAAGGAAGCATTACTTAACTCAGTGATTTGCCCACTGCTGCCGTTCCCATGCCTAGTGGGTGCCAGCTGGACTCCGCCTCCTAGTCCAGTCCTGACACACAGAAAATGACAGGAAATGCCACCGGTTCAAGCAGGTTACTGCTGAGGCCACTGATTGGCTGAGGAGACACTTACTGCCTTTTCCTGTGCGTTGATTCTAGATCACAAGACCAGCAGGGACCGGGTAAGCATCAGAATAACAGCAATGGGGGGTTGGTGAGGAGAGTAATATTTCTTTTGTTGCTTTTAGCCCATTCTGCCCCTTTTCTAATAAATTTTTATCCTGCCGGACAACCCATTAATGGATAAGATGGGTTCTTCTAAATTAACCAATGCCCTTGGTAACATCCTGGATTCTGATCGGTGGGGGTCCAACACCCGTGAACCCAGCAGATCAGCTGTTTAAGAAGGCAGCGGCGGTCCAGGAGCACTGCAGCATTCTCACTGTTTACCGCAGGCCCAGTGACGTCACGACTAGTATCACTGGCCTGGGCAGGGCTAAGCTCTGTTCACTTGAATGGAGCTTAGCCGCGCCCAGGCCAGTAATACTAATTGTGACGTCACTGGGCCTGCGGTAAACAGCAAGAAGGCCGCGGCGCTCCTGGAGAGCCGCTGACTTCTCAAACAGCTCCTGGGTGTTCCCGGGTGTTAGACCCCCACCGATCAGATGCTGATGATCTATCCAGAGGATAGATGATCAGTTTAAAAGCTTTAATGCTCCTCTTAGTGGCCACCAGTTTGCAACAAAACATGTGTTCCACTGGAGTCCGCAGGATGTGTGCTCCCAGTATGATCATGTGACGACATGACGCTGGGAGCATAAGGTCCTGCTACCTTCAGTAAGCAGCAAGTGTGCCCATGTGTTGTTGAGTTACCCAAAATATAGAAAAAACAGACATGTCAATATTAAATACTGGTCCATATAGTTAGTAACTTAGTAACATAGTTTAAAAAGCCGAAAAAAGACATCTGGCCATCCAGTTTGGCCTGCTATCCTGCAAGTTGATCCAGAGGAAGTTTTGGGGAAAAGATCAGATTTTGTACTATACTGCAAGATCACAACAGACTTCCTGTAGACAGTTTTCATACGTTTTTGGAAGAAAGCAGCCTTATTTTTATAATCCTGGACATCCCCTTTAAAGGGGTTTTCTGGGTTTTGATATTGATGGCCTATCCTCAGGATAGGTCATCTATTTAAATTGGTGATTGTCTGACTCCCGACACCTCCGCCGATCAGCTGTATGAAGAGGCTGCAGCATTACGTGGGAGCTTAGTCCTCTTTCTAGGCCATGTGATGTCACATTCCTCAGTCATATGACCTAGGCCAGCTCAGTCCCATTCAAGTGAAAACTCCAAGCACAGCCACTATTGAATGAACGGTGCTGTGCTTGGTGAGCTGTGAGGAGGCAGTGGCAGTCACCGGAGCTCTAGTGAGGGCTGCAGCTTCCTCAAACAGCTAATCAACAGGGCTGCCGGGTGTCAGACCTCCAATGATCTCATATTGATGACATATTCTGAAGATAGTTCATCAGTATGAAAATTTTCCGACACCTGGGACCCCCCACCAATCAGCTGTTTGAGAAGGCAGCGATGCTCACAGTAGCACCATGGACTTCTCTCAGCTTTTTCCAGTCCACGTGACATCACATTCATCGGTCCCAAGGCCTAGGTGCAGCTCAGCCTCAAAGAAGTGAATGGGGCTGAGCTGCGATACCAAGCACAGCCCCTATACAATGTACAGCAGTGTGCAGAGAGAAGGCGGTGGCACTACTGTGAGCACCGGTGACTTCTCAAAGAGCTGATCAGCGGGGGTCCTGGGTGTCGGACCCCACCAATCAGATACTGATGATCTCTCCGGAGCAGAGGTCATCAGTGTAAAACTCCTGGAAAGCCCCTTTAAAGTCTGCTCAGAGTTACTGTCTCATCCTTGCTACAATGATGAAAAGTATGCTCTGCAAGACACATGTGGATGCTGACTGTATAATTACATCCGCAATGTGTTAATATAAGGATACAAAGGTCTGATATATCTATATCATAAATACAATCTAATGCAGTTACTTAGATTAGGATGAGAAGCAGGTGTAATTTCAAGGGATATATTTTTTTTTAATTGTGTTACGTAGATTTTGCTTTTTTAGACCTTAGCTATAATTAGTGACTGAGAGTCTAAGAAAGAAATAAAAAATCCCAATGTAATACCCTTGGGTCCTGTTGAAGAGCTCTCTTTGTCGTGCACTGTCTTAATGAATGAAGATTCCCATTAGTGTGATTGTGTTTCTTATGCCCAACCCGCTGTCAATGGACCATCAATATGTATGCATTTTAAATGCATTTGGTTGTGCAGCTTATCTGTATAGTATAAAAAAGGTGAAATAACCAGAGAGTAGGAGAATGTAGCAGGTTTAGCTTAGGTTAGCAGTGGCATATAAGGACATAATGATTTGCTTGATGCCTGCATTCTGCTCTCCACATCATTTTTACCGGGGCTGTTTAACTCCATAAGAGCTCACATTGCATTATCCCTTAATGTGCATTTTATTATAAATACTGCCAAAATAAATTTGTATCCACCAGTTATAAGAAGGAGATGAAAAAATGAACATGTGGTTAATTTACTGGTCATTACATCAGCAGTTGATCTGTAATTACTGGTATTTAATACAAAAATGTTTACTTTACAGAATAAATGATTATAATGGACAAAGTGTATGGGGTTCTTAAGTTATATGTCAGTATGCCTGATAAACCCAGTAACACAATGCTCATAAACCTAACATATTCACATGGCAAATCAAGGTCATGGAAGGCTATTATCATGTTGTATGTTTATAATAGGAGCCATTTTCTCTCATTTATTGGTTTGCAAATGAATTGAAGATGGCAATCTGTTGGTGCTGACATTGTGATCCAGCGCTGACAGTGTATGTAATGTGATATAGGGAGGAGTACTACCAGTACTATAGTATTTCCCACATTCGCCACAGTTAATTGCACTTACGCATGTAGTATGTACAATGTTGTGTAACATCAATAAAGACCAGACCAGATGCTAATGCATGTCCAAACTTTATGTTGTCCTGCTCTTGGTAGAGCTTATTGTGTATGTAAAAGCAGATCTAGAAGATCACAAATTTTGCAAACTAACCTGGGCATTGTTGGAGAGTAGGAGAAGCCAAGCAGATTGATAAATATTCAGTAAAACATGTAATTTACACATTTATATCTCTGCTTTTTGCAGCCCTGTGAAGACTATTGGTACACGGAGGAGGGGATATTAGTGACTTATACACATAATGCTGTCAGTCCCTGATAGCACCTTCCTCCTCTACTGATAGCTGTTCACAGGAGGTGTAAATAGCAAAGTTATACATGTATAAATCACAACTTTTACTGAATATTTTGCCATAAAACTATGTATCAATCTGCTCAGCTTCTCCTTCTCTGGTTATTTCAGATTGCATTGCATTTTGTGGGACTTTAAAACACTGAGCTCTTCACAATGTTGTCTAGGGAGATTACATGGCTATGTGGTTGGTTATGTGCACCTTTTTGGTTATGACCAGGTATCCATAAACTTTTGACCACATTTTGTCAAAGGAAAATGATGTACATTGGATATTGCAAGAGTCAATCCAACTCCATTAGTGGTAAATGGTCTTGGCAGATTCAGTGATATTCTAGTCAACTGCCAAGATTCACGTCAGTTTGGTTTTATTCCATTCCATTAGACCACAGATTTTGCATACATATAAATGTCAGTGAACCTGTTTTATACATTTGTGTATCTAGTTTCTGAATTCGGCCTTCTGTCTGCGCGTTAGACAAGTGTTTAGCGGACGTACTTCACCCTTTTCTAATTGGTTGCTAGAGGGCAAAGAGCCCATAGGCCGACAATAAGGTAACAATAGTGATGACAGTGATATGCCTATTGGTTCCCTCTATACAACATAAGGGTAAGTCACAATATGATGTCATCTCAGTGCTTCATCGTGATAACCCAGCTTTTAGTGATATTACAATATCCCTATTTGAAATTCTGTTCTCTGTATGTCATCATTTTGGAACGAGCTTTGTGCACATCATGGGAGCTATATAAATTAGATTAGCTCTTGTATAATATCAGAATGCCATAGTATATTACTTACTCAGCAAAGTCTTGTCATTATTTGAACATAGTGAATATAGCATGCTGGGACTCAGTTAAGCTTTGATTTGCTCACAAATAATTAGTTGCATGTTAGTGCAAATCATTAAATCATTCAAGTCTCGGCTGTACTCTCATATTCTGAGAGGATGGCACTATGGGGATAACTGCATATAACATCCTTTAATAAATAAAGGAGATTAGTTGGGATTAAGGCCATGAGGAGAAAGCATGAAAAAATGACCTTAAGTTCATTTATTGCAGGCTATTTTAGGTCATTGTAGGCCGCTGCGCCTTTCACGTAATCTGCTGCTGAGGGAAGAGTGTGACTGTAGGCAGACCCCATACTAGCTGTGCCCTGTCATGCTCTAAATAAATCATGACATGCTCTTCACCAATCAAGGCCTCTGCTTCACAATATAACGTACATTGTTTTGTGGTCCAATTTCTACCCAGCCATGAAGACAGAGAAGCATCTGACCACCCCATGGTCTCTGGTCAGTTTCACAGGATTTGCTGGAAATATGTGAAACTCAGAACATTATCTCTATGACTATTCCTATACAATACAGTATTATTGTAGGAGGAGATGGTTTCAGAAGAAGACATGGGCCCACAATTCTGCAAAATGATGCTTTGTGGAAGTATTTATGTGGTAGCAACTATTACGGTACATTACAGAACTCTATGTCTTATATGAATTGCACATTATGTAACTCATTGATATCTATGTGACAGCATTAGCAGCATTCTCTTCCTCAACCCTAAATATTATAGTCAGTGACCATGGTTTTAGCTAAAAAAGTATGCACAATCACTTTATTTTTCTGTCCGTTGTCTACCATCAAGAATAATACATTAATTCCATATGTACTGTATTTTGGGTGTTTCATAGCCTTATTACAAATGTACAATTAGCTTTGTGAATTACAGGCTGACAAAGCATAAGAACACCTAAGATGTCTGAAAACCATCGTATTTTGATATAACTTGTTACTTGGATGCGCAATTTTGTTAGTTATACTGCAGTTTTATCCACAATACTGTGTCAATCATGTCATATATTCCCATTATGCAGTTTGCATTAGATAAGGGGAACAGATAGCAGCACAACAGGCCAATCTAAGGTCAATATTCTTACATTCTTAGCCCTATGGTACAAGTAGTGATAGGCTCCAGCCTACTGGCACACTATTAGACCATAGTCTAAGTTTGCATCACCAATTATTATTGATTATTAAAGCACCATTCATTCCATGGCGCTGTACATATCAAAATGAGTATACAAATATAATAAAAAATAAGTACTATAAGCATGAACAAGACGTGTTTCAAACTGGTACAGAAGGAGAGAGGACCCTGGCCATGAGGGCTTACCTTACAGTAGACTTGTGCACCAAATTTTAGAGCATTTTTTTGGCAAATGTTGTCACAAAGTTGGCCAAGCCCCTATCACCTAAGCCACAACCCCTTTTCAGAAGAGTCAAGAAACATGTCTAAAACATATAGTAAATGCAAAGCATGTCCACCAGTTTTGTTTTGCAAATTATTTTGCCACAATTCTGGGCAATTTTGAATGTCAAATTTACCTAATGACTTGTAGATTACTGTTGACATCAGATAATTAAATTTACCTAATGACTTGTAGATTACTGTTGACATCAGATAATTAAAAAACAGTCAGTATACCTACAAAAAGTCTCAGTGTAATCTTATGACCTACGTATGTTCCCAAATACTGCCCCGTATAGACATGTCCTCTAATCAGCTGACAAATGAGCAAGCACATGTAAACAATGTATGCCAAAGGGAAGGTGCAAGAACTAACACTGAGATACCATTTTACCCTCTGTGAGATTAAGGTTGGTGAGCGACTTTTAGTGGAACGTGCCATATATTGTTTTTTGTGTGTAGACTCAAACTTCTTAAACTCTTTTAAAGAAGCAGATGTGGACTTTTCTTCTGTGCTGTTTCCCACATTTTATTATGTGACCCATAAAGTCACCCAAAAACTCACCAAACAACTTATAGATTTCTAGTAGTGGAAACACTTCATTTGCAGCATGTGTAATTGGAGCTTTTGACTGTAGGTCTTGTGCAAGGTATGCCCTATACGATCACATGCGCCTTTAGCACCTTGGACAGAGCTAATCTTCTGAGCTTCTTAACTCTAAACTCCTGCAACTAGTAAATACACAAATTGTTTCATTTAGGTATAAGATCAAAACTTTTGTAGGACTGACATTTTGCCAACAATCAAAATAACTAGTGCAAAGTGCACTCACAAAGGCAGGCAACTAAATATCTTTAAATGTTCATATTGTGGAAATTTTTTTATAAGATGCAAGAATTTTTTTTTCTCTTTACATCACCTTATGATTGGTGAGTATATAGTATGTAGCATTAATTTGTATAAAACTTGAGCACTTGTTAAATTCGTCTCATTTTATGATTGCTTTTGCCCATATTGATTTTCGTCAACACTGTCTAAGATTGTTGATGTATGCGGGGTGCACACGGCCAGCGCTCCATATATTGCGGACCTGCCGTTTGTGGGCCGCAATACGGCCATGGGCGGGCAACGGCCGTGTGCATGAGGTTTTAGACTGCTGAGGACAGTGATTGGCTGCAGCAGTCATGTGCTATATACTGGCATGTTCCTGCATCAGTTTGTAAATACCGTAGCGGCACAGAGAACGATGCTGGAGAAAGGGGTGAGTATAAGATGGTTTTTATGTTAACCTATTGCAGCGCTTGTTTGTGATTTTTATTATACTTGAATTTTTTTTTAGTTGTCCAAGTAATTCACAGTAAGATACAAAAAAATCAAGAAACCAAAAAATCAAGTAAACATGAAGATTACTGCGTCCAACAGGTAAAGTATACGAATAACAAGTTTCTTAATTTGAGTGTAAAAATAAAGTACTAATCATGCATTGTTTCTGATTTTTAATTATCGCATTCAACCCCCTTTAATATCAAATAGGTTCTCCAGTGAAATCTATTTCACCTAGTATATTATATACCACGTACAGGCCATTTAGCAACCTTTATACACCACTGAGGTTCACTTATAAGTGTAACACAATGTATGGAATTGTCATGTATAGAAAGAAAGATTTAATACCACCTTATGTAGTTACCCTAAGCTCATGTAGGGCATAGCAGCTGGATCTTACTAGAACCAGCATAAATATGATCATCACACTATGAATGAGTTTACCACTGTAACTGGGGCTTCTATGGCAGCCGCAACTATAGAGAAAAGACAGGTTCCAAAAAAAAACCAATACAATTATAATGTATCCTGACGTTCTTTGCTGGCCTTTTGGGGAATGCATGTAAAAAAGTACAGAAGTAAAATAAAATGTAAAAAAAAAATATGAACACAGCGCAAAACATTGGTGGACAGAGAACTTAACATGGCCCTGGGAAAAAATTCTAAAAGTGGCCCCATGTTGTAGACAAGTCCAACTTGACAGAAGGTGGGGAAAGACAGGTAGACAGGGACAACAGTAGTAGATGTCATCTGCAATACTGTAGTACAGCACAAAATACCACCCCAGCAGAACCAAATAGTACAGTGCAGCACAAAATACAGCTTCAGCAGAAGCAAATACCACACAGAAGCACAAAATACTGCTGCCTTCACTTCATTCTGGGGTCAGTGATACAGTTGAGTTCAGAAGGGGACCTGCGACAGTCGGCCAGGTGTATAAGTACCTGATGCTCCTAGCATTAATTAATGCTTTAAGCATCAGATCTTTATATATCAGACTGGCAGCCATGAGGAGGGCTTGGGCAGCCCCCTGAAAATTTCCCTGTAGGTTCTATGGCCAGTCCACACATTTTGCTCCCAACATATAGGATATATGAATTGGGTGAGGGTGGGAGAATTGCCTGGTAAAGGAAAGGAAACCTTAAACCCAGTCTATTAAAATAACCTATGTACTGTAAATTGGTCTATCTATAGTGAATTTAAGCAAAGAGTGTGCAACCTGTGACTATCTATTAATACTTTATATTTTCTTGTGTACTTCACACTATAATTGTATATATATATATATATATATATATATATATATATATATATATATATTCTGGAACTCCAGATTACAAGTTCTGCATCATTTGCACAGGGACCACATCCTATTTAAAACAATATAGTAATCAAGCAACGTCCCTCAATGTCATTGGTGGGATTTGACAAAGCAAGAGCTTGAGCGTGTTTTAAATAACAGTTTTAAATAACAGTTTTAAATAAGGTGTGCTCCCTGTTTAATTAATACCAAGCTATGTGAAGTCCACAAGTAAACACCAAGCATCAATAGATAGCCATAGGTTGGTTTTAAAAGAGGAAATAAAGAATGTGATTTTAATAGCCCTGGGCCACCCTGAGGTGGGCTTTGTGTCCTTTTAGTACATTCCTGCAAATTCATCACAGTGGCTCAGGCTGGATGATAAATGTGATGCATGGCTAGACAGTTTTGTCTAACGTTATACTAACTCCGGGTTGGCTTACTTTGAAACAGAATTTTTTGCCAGAATTGTGATACAATTTTAGTAAAAAAAATTATGCATCTTAGGCCATGCACCTTTTTCCCAAAGTTTCACCCTTTTTGCAAAAATTGTGCCACTTTTTATGCCGTAATCCAGGTACACTCAGATTAGTAAATGTAGACCTGTCAAGAAAAAAAGACGCAAAATAATGTTGTAGCCAGTGGCATACCTTCAATGGCGGCAGACCACGTGACTGCTATGGTGGAGCCGGGGGAGGAGGGGCCCAGTGCTGATCTCCTTCTTCTGTTCCTGATATGAAAACCCTGCATTTTCATGCAGCCATCACTAGGGGGAGCTTAGTACTAAGAGACACTTACAGCTTCCATTACAGCCAATTGTAACTGTGTAAACCGCTGTGCACTGAGCGCTACCTACTGGTAGATGCAGGAGATTTATCAGTTTAGTTATGCCAGTTCTCTGGAGTAAGTACATTCAGAAATATGGTGTTCAGGATGAACTAAGATAAAGTGGATAAGGCTGAGTCCGAATTTTTCTCAGTACAATAAAATACAAGGTAACAAAACTGAAACAGTGTCCAATGTACTTGTATCAGTAAAATAGTGGCAATCCTCAAATACAAAGTTGTGTCAGCGACCTGTCAATCAGGTCTTATAAGTAACGGTACAAAGAACCTCAAGGCAAAAGGACACCAAAAGAAATAAAGGAGAAAACACAGCCTAAAATAAAGTAAAGGAAGGACAACCTAAAAAAACAAAAGGCGAACCTCGTAAGATACATACCGCTTTAGCTCCACAAATAAATAACACATCTGACATCTGACAAGAGGCCAGGCTCACATATCCCCACAACCGGATTTTCTAATAGAAAAATGTCTGTCACCATGCAGGAACCTAAATCTCAGAGTTCAAGTATAAGAAAGATATTCTGGGGTGCTCAGGAAATCCATCCAAGGCCTCCAGGTAGTAATATAATATTCAGGAGTAGAATGGGAGTTTGCTGTCAATTCTTCCATCCTTTGTAAATGGAAGATTTCCTGAAACCACTCCAAGATGGAGGGAGGTCGGACACTATTCCATAGGCGAGGAATTACTGTTTTGGCCGCCAGAACCAGGAATCTAACCAAATCCCTAGTTCGGTAACCTATAGCACCAGGGAGCATACAGAGCAACAAGAGGGAGGGTTCATTATCAATCACTATCCCCATGATTTTCTGAATAAGGAATATCACTTTACACCAAAAAGGTTGGAGAACAGAACACTTCCACCAAATATGGGAAGCATTGAATATGGGAAGCATTGAAAATCTATAAGAAAAAAAAAATAGAATATGTAAAAGACAAATAAAAGCAGCCGAACTAGAGACCGAGAGACTAATCGCCAAAGAGAGTAAAACTAACCCTAAAATGTTCTTCAATTATATAAATGGTAAAAAGTATAAACCTGAAGGTGTCGGCCCCTTACAGAGTAATGAGGGGGGAGTTGCAGAGAGCGATGAGGAGAAAGCAAAGCTATTAAATATTTTTTTCTCCACTGTATTCACTGAGTAAAATAAGCTGTCAGATGAAATGCAGAATATAAAAGTAAATTCCCCATTAAAAGTGCCCTGTCTGACCTAGAAAGAAGTACAGCGGCGTCTTAAAAAGATTAAAATAGACAAATCACCAGGACCGGATGGCATACACCCCCATATTCTAAAAGAATTAAGTAATGTTATAGCCAGACCCTTATTTCCTATACTGACAGGGAGTGTTCCACAGGATTGGCGCATAGCAAATGTAGTGCCAATATTCAAAAAGGGTCCAAAAACAGACTCCGAGAACTATAGGCCGGTAAGTTTAACATCTGTTGTGGGTAAACTGTTTGAGGGTTTTATAAGAGATGCTATCTTGGAGTACCTCAATCAAAATAAGCAAAAAACTCCATATCACCATGGCTTCATGAGGGATCGGTCATGTCAACCTAATTTAAGCTTCTATGACGAGGTAAGTTCTAAGTTTCTATGAGGAGGTAAGTTTTAGACTTGACTGCGGCGAATCAATGGATGTCATATATCTGGACTTCTCCAAAGCATTTGACATGGTACCACATAAAAGGTTAGTATATAAAATGAGAATGCTTGGCCTGGGAGAAAATGTCTGTATGTGGGTAAGTAACTGGCTCAGTGATAGAAAACAGAGGGTGGTTATTAACGGTACATACTCAGATTGGGTCACTAATGGGGTACCACAGGGGTCAGTATTGGGTCCTATTCTCTTCAATATATTTATCAATGATCTTGTAGAAGGCTTGCACAGTAAAATATAAATTTTTTCAGATGACACTAAACTGTGTAAAGTAATTAACACGGAAGAGGACAGTGCATTGCGACAGATGGATCTGGATAGACTGGAGGCCTGGGCAGAGAAATGGCAGATGAGGTTCAATACTGACAAATGTAAGGTTATGCATATAGGAAGGAATGATTCAAGTCACCAGTACACACTAAATGGTAAAACATTGGGTAACTCTGACATGGAAAGGGACCTAGGAATTTTAGTAAACAGCAAACTAAGCTGTAGAAACCAGTGTCAGACAGCTGCTGCCAAGGCCAATAAGATAATGGGTTGCATCAAAAGGGGCATAGATGCCCGTGATGAGAACATAGTCCTGCCACTTTACAAATCACTAGTCAGACCACACAAGGAGTACTGTGCACAGTTCTGGGCTCCTGTGAACATAGTAGAGCTGGAGAGGGTTCAGAGGAGGGCAACTAAGGTAATAACTGGAATGGGTGGACTACAGTACCCAGAAAGATTATCAAAATTAGGGTTATTTACTTTAGAAAAAAGACGACTGAGGGGAGATCTAATAACCATGTATAAATATATCAGAGGTCAGTACAGAGATCTCTCCCATGAACTATTTATCCCCAGGACTGTGACAAGGGGACATCATCTGCGTCTGGAGGAAAGAAGGTTTGTACACAAATATAGAAGAGGATTCTTTACGGTAAGAGCAGTCAGACTATGGAACTCTCTACCTGACGAGGTGGTGATGGTAAGTTCACTAAAAGAGTTCAAGAGGGGCCTGGATGTATTTCTGGAGGGTAACAATATTACAGGTTATAGCTACTAAAGATAGGTCGTTGATCCAGGGAGTTATTCTGATTGCCTGATTGGAGTCGGGAAGGAATTTTTTCCCCTAAAGTGGGGAAAATTGGCTTCTACCTCACAGGGGTTTTTTGCCTTCCTCTGGATCAACTTGTAGGATATCAGGCCGAACTGGATGGACAGATGTCTTTTTTCAGCCTTATAAACTATGTTACTATAAACTATATTACTATGTATGGGACATAGTTCCCTCTTCCAACCCACAATGCCAACAGCGATCTGAAACTGTTGGGAAGAGGCGATGTAGAAGGGCCGGTACCCTATACCACCTGTTATAGTTGATTTCTTGGGCCTTACATGAAACAGATACTTTATGACAAAGGGTGAAAGCCTTATTCCATGCTGTTGTAGGGAAAGACTGATAAAGTTCTTTCTCCCAGCCTAAAGCCTAAAGTAAAGGCCGGGAGAAAGGACTCAGGCCTTGTGAGTCAAGAACCAAGCCATATACCACTGAAATTACCTTCACAAGAGGGGACTTTGCAATACAAGGTTCCTCAAAGGGAGTCAAAGATCTGTGAAGAGCAAGGGAAGCTTTATTGGACATGTAAAAAGTCTTTAGTTGGTGATATTCAAAGGACATTCTGGGGGTTTGCTGAGATTCCGGAACCAGACTCTCATACATCAGCAAAGAGGCTCCACCCAGTGCCCCTGAATGGGAGCTGGCTTGTTTCTATTAAATGTGAGAAAAGAGGGGGAGGAGAGGGCCTAGGATGGGAGTCAATGGACCATCCCTCGTTAATAGAGGGGAGGAAGGCAAATACAGTTTACATATTTGTAGCAAGTGTTTGGTGACAAATGGAAAAGTGTCCGCTCGAGATGTTGTCCAAGCTGAGGAGCGTATCCATGGGACAGCCGTCAGCGAAGTGGAGGAAAGGGAGAGTTCCAATTTTACCCAGAGCTTATTCCCTGCATGGTGAAACCAGTCCAAAACTAATATCGCAGCCTTTCTGAACGTTTAAAATATAAAATCTTTATTATTATCTTACTAAAATAGGGTATCCCCTTCTCAAATTCTATAATACAGGCGAACTGGCAGCCTAACGTGCATAGAGGGTAGAGCTGAAATAAACCTTACGCACGAGGATGCCAGAATAAAAAGAGGCATTAATACATATAGTGATGCTGCACTGTGTTGCCACCACATACATAGGAGTAATTTCTCATAAGTGGAACCACCCATCTATGCAGCATGCATAGTTACTGGCTCTCAGCCTTTCGCTCTCACTAAACACGTTTCTGCGTGAGGAATACACCCCACGCTTCCTCAGGAGCGATATATAACACAAATGTGACATAAAATAACAAACAGCACCGAACTATAGCATGCTACAGTGACTATGTTGGCAGGAGACAGATGTAGAGGAGTTACGTGAGTTAGGTGCTCCTGTTCACTTAGCGCTAGATCACCTGGTGCAAGCCCTAGTTGTCCTATACCCCAACAACCTGGGGCTTCAACTTAGGGGCACATTTTATGTCTCCTATCAGCGCATGTGTTTAGTAGCTTTCGACACTTGGATACCGCCATAATCAAGGGGTTAAGGTACTTAACCTGTTATGTCTCTTTCTACCCCATTTTACAGAGAGGCTAAGCATGCGGCCTAGATGGGTGGTTCTACTTATGAGAAATTACTCCTATATATGTGGTGGCAACACAGTGCAGCATCACTATATGTATTAATGCCTCTTTTTATTCTGGCATCCTCGTGCGTAAGGTTTATTTCAGCTCTACCCTCTATGCACGTTAGGCTGCCAGTTTGCCTGTATTATAGAATTTGAGAAGGGGATACCCTATTTCAGTAAGATAATAATAAAGATTTAATATTTTAAATGTTCAGACAGGTTGTGATACTAGTTATCTCTGATAGAATGTATACAATGAACCTTTCATAGTGTGTTATAAGAAACCAGTCCAAAACCCTAGTCATAGTAGAGGCTATAAAGTAAGAGCAGCAGTCAGGGAGACCCGAGGGCGAATTTTTTATACAATTTTTTTTTAATTAAAATTTCTTATACTTAATGAAAAGAGCATACATTTTTCATAAATCTGGGGCACTGTGCTTTGCATTGTGCATTGTCTGGGAGTGTTTGATGCGTGCATACTGGGAAATAGCCGGTGAAAGGAGGCCATACTAAGCTTTGCAATGGGCCCTTTCAGATCTATTTATGCCCCCGTTATAGCCAGGGATGGTGTCACATACGGTTTGGTTTTCATTACATGTTTTTCTGGTTTCTCACGTTTGTGCCCTGGAATGCTGGCTGCCGGTAGTTGCCGTGTTTGCTGGTTGTCAGGGGCAACATGCAGTTATTGTTGTGTCATTGCCAGCGTTGTTTACCGTGATACGGGTTGATGGTTGCCACGGGCAACGCCCAGGACTGCTGCTCTGTTCCTGTTGGCTCTCTGCCCTTTCTGGTTGTTTAGGAGTTAATAGACTTAATCTGGGCGTGTCCAGTGATTTTTATCTACCTGTGAGCCCGGGTTTGGTGTCAATCTGTCTCCAGCCCTGCTGGCTGCAGGAGCTGCACCTTTCTCTGTGTTGTTCCATCCGCCCTGTGGTGTGGCCACCTTTATAGGTCATCAATGTCTTCCTGTTGTCCCTCCTTCCTGGTTCTATGTTGGTGCCTGTTATATGTTCCGGGTTGGTGCTTTGTCTGTGACAGCCATGTTTCTTCTTGCATGGTGTCCAGACATCTGTTGTATGTCTGTGCCTTCGGTGAGAAGACTCCAGGTTTCCCCGGAGGGGGAACAACGAAACAGTGAGCAGTTGCTAGTGTGCTGGTTCTTGGGTGTGTGGTTTATACTGTATCCTGTTGGTGTTCAGGTTTCAGTATATTTGCCTGGGTCCAGTTTGTGGTCTGTGGTCTGCTGGTTCTTCTTCCAGCAGACTCTGCAGGTAAGTGGCCAAGTGCACCGGGACCATCATGGAGGTGCAACCAGTGAGCAACGGCTTGGTGCATCCCCACCATCAGGAGCTCTGTGAAGAATGTCGCTTGCTGGGTCTTGCCCTCTAGGTTTGGCCCCCAAGTTAAACCGGTGCACTTGGTCCAGTGCTATATTTTGCCACTGACCCCCCTTTCCTGCTTATTCAGTATTCTACTTGCTGTCATGTCTTTTTGTATGCCTGTTGGTATTTCCGGTGTTAGATGTTCTTGGGGTCGATTATGACCCTTTCTAGAACATTACTGGATGGCGTGCAAGAGATGTTCTAGCATTGGGGTCAGTTAGACTCAGCTAGGACATGACAAATGGTCTGACGCCTTGCTGCTGTTAATATATATAACTCCAAATAGAGGGGATATTTTTTCAAGGGCATGGGAGGCATATTTAATAGAAAAAAAAGAGTTTCTAAAGGAAATCTTACGCCTAATACCTGAAGCAAGACATATTGAGTTTCTTTCCAGAAAGGCTTCAATACAGGGCATTCCCAAAAAATGTGGATGTGTGATCCCAATCCCATCCCACATCTCCAGCATCTATCCGGAACAGTGGGGTTAAGGTGCCTTAATAGTTGCGGAGTGTGATACCAAAACATCAACACTTTATAGGAGTTCTCTCTATGGGTGACACAGGTGGAAGTCATTGCAGTTCTTTTCCAAATGAGTCCCCATTCCTTCAATGTGATAGAGCGACCCACAATTGATTCCCATTTAGACATATAGGAATGCTTATTAAGAGTCAAAGAAGGGGCGGAAGAAAGTATAATATAAATCTCTGAAATAAGCCCTCTAGTCGAATCCGAAAGTTTGCAAAGCCTCTCAAACATGGTTGGTTTTGTGTAGAGCCAAACAAACTAGTAAGGAAATGTATTTGTAAATAGTGATATCTAGAAGACTGCGGTAGTTGAAATGAGGATTGAAGCATCTCAAACGGTAATAACTGTAAGGTTCTATAATCCACTATATCAGCAAAATGATACAGTTGCTTGGAAAACCACGGTTTCAGAAAAGAGAAATTAATACTATCTGGTAACAAAGGAGTAAACAAAAAGGAGGTCATAGACGACTTGTTCGAAAGTAAGGAAAAGCGATATTTACATTTCCGCCAGATATCATACCTGAACGACATTGGTCCCAACAATTGTGGCACCAAATTACTAGGTACTGGGGCCCATAGAAGTGAATTAGGATGCACTGGCGCCATCCACAACTTCTCTATTTCCATCCATCTAGAATATGCGTATAAGGAGGACCATGCCGGCAATCTTCTGAGGTGGGTGCCCCAATAGTATCTGGTAATATCTGGTACTGCCAGTCCCCCCTGTGATTTTAGGGCAGTAAGTGTTTTACAGGATCCTATGTCGTTTGCCATTCCAAATAAATTGTAACAGAGCCGATTGAAAGGCCCGCAGTTCCTTTCCCGGTACAGGGATCGGGAGAGTTTCAAATATATATAGCAGTTTGGGTAAGATGGACATTTTGACCGCCGCTATTCGTCCAAATAGCGATAAAGGCAAGGACTTCCATCTAGTTAGACGTTCCTTAAGTTCTCTAAAAAGAGCTGGGAAATTATGAGAATACAGGGAGGAATATGTTGGGGTTAGTTGTATTCCTAAATAACGTATCGATTGAGAGTCCCATTTGAAATTAAAATTAGTTTGGAGGGATAATAACCTGTCTGGTGGAATATTAAGAGGCAAGGATTCAGTTTTTGTAGTGTTTAGCTTATACCCCGATAACTTGCCATATGTGTTTAAGACTTTAAAAAGGTTTGGGAGAGTAATGTGTAAATCCGTCAATGTGAGTAAGATATCATCAGCGAATAAAGAAGTCTTAAATACTACCCTGTTAATTGTAACCCCATGGATATCGGGATGGAGCCGGATAGCTGCTGCCAAGAGTTCAATGCACAACACGAAAAGAAGAGGGGAGAGTGGGCATCCTTGGCGCGTACCATTATATATAGGGAAAGCCCGAGAGTGAGTGTGCGGCATTTTGACAGTCGCTGTCGGTTTGGAGTAAAGTAGATGGAGTGCAGTGATGAAAGCACCGGAGATGCCAAAGGCCTGCAGGGTGGAGAACATAAAAGACCATTGCAAATGATCAAAAGCTTTCTCAGCGTCAAGGGTTAAAAGCAGAGCTCGGTGATCTTGTCTATTAATAGCATCCATTAACTATATTGTCCTTCTAGTGCTATCTCCACCCTGTCTGCCTGCAACAAACCCGACCTGGTCCTTATGGACCAATTGAGGGAGCCAGTATGAAAGTCTGTTAACAAGAATCTTAGTGAATATTTTTAAGTCTGAGTTAAGAAGAGCTATGGGCCTATAATTGAAGCAATCTAATGGATCTTTACCTGGTTTTGGTATAAGAGTTATGTATGAGTGTAAGATACCCGCGCGCTGAGAGCCGGCGGCCGCCCGGGTCCCGGCTCCTTCGTGCGCGGATGTACTACGGCAGTGCGCAGGCGCGGGATTTCGGGATCGTACAGGGCTGGGAGCCGAAAGAGCTGGCTGCCCGGCCCTGTCAATCATCGCTACGGAGGCGTGGTAAGAGGCGTTATTACGGCCTCTCCTAGGTGCAGGTTCACGCCTACTGCACCTAGGGGAGGTCATTTGCATATTATAAAAACCTATTTTTTGTCTAAACTGGTGGACAGAGAAATATGACACTAACATTACTGTCATCAAGTGTCATTTGCTCATTGCAAATGACACTTGGTTTAATAGGGTGATTTCTGGTGACAGAAACCCTTTAACCATTTTGTAAACAGAAAAGAGATACCATACTTGCTGTGTAGAGTGCGTAATACATTCCTCCAGAAGAGTCAGTGCAAAGATGTTGAAACCTCATTCGCCTATAGAGAAAGGAAGGGGAAGGGAAACACAATAGGAAAAAGGGAGACACATTAAACATTAAGTAACAAATAGAAAAGTATGGAATTTTCCAATCATTAGGCAGTATTGCCCAGATAGGGGCCAGTAGAACAGTGTAATCAAAACAACAAACGCCCTGCGTCCCCCATCTTCAATCAAATCAAGGGAACGAGATAGGCCAGAAAACAAGACCCCTTGAGTAGTGACGCGACTGGACATCTCCAAGGGTGAATGTCCAGAAAAAAGTGAGAACAAATAAAAAAGAGAAAAAAGGAAAAAAATTGTAGTGCAATAGAGATGAAGAGAGAAAGTCATCAAACATGATTAATGCCGCACAGTCCGGTTATGTAGAACAGGGGACCATTGGTTTTAGGATTCATATAATTAGCTTCATAGGGTGGTGCTTCATGGAGGTGAGCTCCGGGATCCGGATTTGGGCATGTTGCCTTGCGGAGGAGAACAATGTCTTTTCTTTCTGATGGTATTCCAGATCGGTGCAGGAGCAGGAGCTGGGTCAGCAACCTCCCAATCATCAATGGCAGGTTCCAGAATGTCCAATGCAGAGCATAACCCTAACAGATCAACATAGGTGCACAGTACCGATGTTCTGCCATTTTTAGTAACAATCAAAGCGAAGGGGAATCCCCATCTATATGGTATTTTTTTATCACGTAGATGAACAAGTAGAGGTTGTAAAATCCTTCTTTTTTGAAGTGTCAACCAGGAGAGATCTTGGTATAACTGCACGGTATTGCCATGGAAGTTGATGGACTTTGTAGAGCGTGCTTTGGCCATGATAGCCTCTTTAAGCTGGAAATCTTGTACACAGCAAATTATATCTCTGGGTTGTGCAGAGGAGTTTTTGGGCCGCAGTGCCCGGTGTGCTCGATCCAACTTGATTTCTCGGGGTTGTTGTGAGCCTAATATGGTGTTAAAAAGTTCTCCCAATAAGTCATGCAGATTTTCTTCTGCTTCCGGCTCAGGCACACCTCTAACACGAATATTATTTCTGTGCCCTCTGTCATCTAAATCTTCAAGATGGCGAGAGTTGTCTCTAAGCGCTTTTGAGTGATTGACAATAACGGATTGTAGATGCGCTATATATTTACGGGTGTTATCATGGTCTGTCTCAATAGTGTCCATACGAGTAGACATCTGTTTAAAATCTTGTCATAGAGAGGATATTTCAGATTTACAGGCGCTCTTTACTTCAGTTATTAACGCTTTGAAGTCTTCTTTAGTAGGCAGGTGCTGCAAAGATTGTTGTAAAACTATGGACATCTGTGAAGTTTGCACAGAGCAATCATCCCCATCATCTCCCATATCTGAGGACTGCTCCCAATGAATAGCTTCTCCTTCATCTCTGTCTGCAGGCTGGATTAAATCTATGGAGTCACCTGGTGGGTCACTCCAATCTCTTTTTCGCTGCGATGGCGTTGCAGCTTGTTTAATTTGCTTGGCCACTGATTTGGGTGGCATGATGACCTCCCCAGGGGTCTGAAAATGGGGCTTATAAATTGGGGCCAACGAGCCTAATGTAGGATAGCCCTGTGCTTTGGGCTGAAACTCCCTAGCAGATGGCGATAGGGGAGTGGAAGCGGGCTCTTGAGTGGCGCGAATCACTGCCCCTCGTGGCGGTAGCGGTGCCTCACAGGAGAACTCTAAGGATGTGGCTGGTATGACAAGGCCACAGGCAAAGGACGGCGCGGAGGAGCGCTTGGTGAGGTAAGCGTCTAGCGTGGGGGTCACCTGTGGTGTGCCCGAAGCTTTCCTGGGTGCTTTGGGCAGCGACTTTTTCCCCATGAGCTGCGCTGCAGGCTGCTGTGAGTCCCCGAAGTGCTGCAGAGCGGCGGAGCTGAGCGTTCAAGCCGCCATCCTCATCCTCGTCCAGGCCACGCCCCTCAGAATTGGCATTTCTATATAGGGCTGGCCCAGTGCATTCCGGTATCCGTGTTTTGCAGATCCGCAATTTGCGGACCGCAAAACACTTACGGTTGTCTGAATGTAGCCTATCTGACAGATTTTATGACCTATCATTGGTCAGATGGCCGTTTACGTACACAGATCTTTTGTTATACACACCAATTATTGGTCTGATTGGACAGAAATTGGTCAGATAATCTGCTGGTGTAATACAGGCCTAAGGCTATACATACACATTAAATAAGGCTGATTTCACACGAGTGAGTTTAATGCGTTGAATTCGCAGAGTGTCTGTGAGAGCTGCCGTCCTGACCTATGTAGCACTGATAGGATCGCATAGCATTATATTGATTTATGATGCTATGTAAACCCTTAGAGTTCTGGAATGTATTGAAAAATACACTGACAGCTCTCGTGTGAAACCAGCCTGTCAGCAGGGCAGTTGTTCAGCCCACAGCTGCAGTATCTCTCCTGCCGCCTACATGCACATGCACTCTCAGCTCAGCCAAGTATGTGTTCTCAATGAGGAAATATCTCTGGTGGCAGCTTATTTCCCCAGAGAACAAAATGATTGGGCATGTTGAAATCCAGCAGCCTAATTCTTCTCTACCAGGATATCTTCCATCGAGCAGAGTCGGGTGGGCCCATAACATATATGCTGGGACTTTTTCTCAGTTTATACAGAAATCATAGGGCTCCAGTATGTACAGAGCCTACATTTGAAATTTCAAAGTTGAAGACAACATTATTAAAGGGGTTATCTGATATCTAAAATATCCCCCTCAATGTCTAGGCGCCTTGTATGGATTATACTTACCTGCTTACCAGCACCAGCATTGCTCTGGGTCGGTAGATCTGCTCAAGGGGGCTTGTCCCCGCGGCAGCCTGCTATTGGATGCTATCCCCTGTAGCCCTGTAGATGTTTTGATCTGAGTGATGGGAGTCGGCAGTCATGCAGGGTTCCGGAGTGACATGGGTGCCGGGGAGCAGGTAAGTATAATCCATTCAAGGGGCCTGGGCATTGGAGGGGGGGTATTTTAGACATCGGATAACCCCTTTAACATTGCTAAAGCAATATTCTCCTGATGCCACAAGGAGAGCTGCATACTATTGCCCTAATTTCTCTCACTTGTAAATGAGGCTATTTCGATATAGATACAGTAGATAGAAATTATGAATAAAGCACTTCCTAATATATATTAAAGCAGATCATTGGTGTCATGTCACTTTAAATAAAATCAAGAATTACAACTTTAACTCCAAGCTGAAATATGTCCTAACACTCTGCTCTACTTCTTAGATAAATATAAAGCAGGGGTGCACAACCTGCGGCCCAGGGGCCACATGCGGCCCTCAATATCATTCTGTGCAGCCCCCAACCATCTGGTAACCGGCATGTATGTCTATGTCTTGTGGTTGTTCGCATGCATTTTCATGTATTCTCCCATTAGATGGGAATGCTGGAGGTGTAACCAGACATTTAAAGTATGTACTGTATGTACAATACACCATAAATACGGTATTTCAGTTTGTAATACCCCTTTAACTTTTATTTTTTGCCCTTGGGATTCCTTCAATCTGACAATGAGGCCCCCAACCAGAAAAGATTGTGTACCCCTGATATAAAGCAATAATCTGCATTTTAGAATCCAGAACTGCAGTGCTGCAATACTCAGATCTCCTGCGGTTCTACTGACCTGGAAGAAAATTGTTGCAGTAAAACCTTAGAAAGTCTGGGTATTGTGGCCTTGAAAAGGACCTGTCATGACTTAAAAAGTAACTGACCTAATTCCCGCTGATTATTCTGCAGTTATGCTATTGCACCCTATATGCTAATTTAATGTGGTTTAACCCCTTAGTGCGCTTTTTTATGGTGGTCACTAAGGGGCCTTAGTATGGGCTGCCGCCAGATCGGGGGCGGGACTATAACAGGACATCTGCGCTCTTTCTGTAACAGCACCGACCGGCAGGAGTGCCGATCCCGTCTATTTAACCCCTTACATGCTGCAGGCAATGGAGCTTGCCACAAATAAGGAGTTACAGAGGAAGCAGACATCGACACCCTCAAAATGAGATTGTGGGGTATTAATGTCAGGGCATACAGCCCTAGGCCTGCCTCCAGCGTTTCCTGGAGCGGAGGCATGGATCTGTAAGCCCACGGAAACACACAGACATGTCCTACTTTTGGCCTATTTCTTGCAGATCACTGACTCATTCAAGTCAATGAGTCCACACTGCGATGCAGAGTTCGCCTGTGTTTTGCAGACCCACGATTTATGGTCCACAACACGGGCACTGCGGCATTATGGTCATATAAATGGGGCCTTACTATAAGTAATTAATAATTGGTGTCCCCCTCACCAGACTTTCCCTTTTCTAATCTATCCTGAATATGTATTCAGTATTACCTCTTGTTAAAGGAGCTATTAATTACTAATATTTTGTGGAATATTAATAATCAATATTCATAAATAGGCGTAACCTGCTATTGCTAGCTCCGCCTATTTATTTCCTTTATTCAATCCGTTCCCTGCACGCTGTGTACTGAACTGTACTATGGCGGCTACACAAAAGACAATGTATATAGTATTTTGAATAATAAAAAGATTTATTACAGAATACTAAAAGTCTACAGTCTAATTATTAGACTATATTTATATTGGTGTATATAAATATATATATACATATAGCCACACAACAATACAATAACACAACCTCAGTATAAAAACTCAACTACACTACACAATCCCACATAATTCCACCCACAATACTAACTAAACATACATACACACACTCACACAATTACAGCAATTACAGCAGTACCCTCCCAAGCCTACTACTAGCTGTCCCTAAAAGTGGTTACTTATAATACAGGATTATTAGGGGTAACAGGGAGTTCCAGGGGTACTTAGCCAGTCTCTGTTTCTGGAGGGGCTGCTTGGCTTCCTTCCTCTGTGGTGATGAGTCCCCTCTCCTTCTAGTGGTCAAAAGCTCATCTTCCTAGTGGAGGTGAAAGCTTCTCTCCTTAGTGGATGTCCAAGCTCTTCTGGTGAAAGCTTCTCCCCTTAGTGGATGTCCAAGCTCTTCTGGTGAAAGCTTCTCCCAGTCCCCCAAATGCTGGACTATATATCTATCATAGGTAGGGGGAAGGTGTGGACAGTCCATGCTATAAAAACAGGTTTAGCATGTCATTAACTACCTGTTTGGGGTCTGCACAAAATGACACCAGATATCAATCAGGTGTAATAAACCTTTACAATGCAAGGCCTTGGCCTGGAGGAGACCAACACCCATGTTCATAGCAACCCTTGCTGTGAACAGCTGATATCAGAGGTGTGTGACAAAGGGTAGATGATCTTATCAATCCTCTGTCCTTTGATGTGCCTGAGACTGTTATCAGGGCGGCATCTCCCTCCTGCAAGTGCGCTGGTATGTGCCTCCAGGGGGATGCAGGGTGGAGGGTCAGTTTATATGTATATAGATAAATGCATATAAAACTGGGGCATATATACATGTATCTATATACATTAGTAGCAACTGGGGGCACAATATAATATATATAGGGGCATCATATGCATCAGAGGGCACCACATATTGGGGCATATCTGGAGACCCACAGATACATATATAGAAGGCCCATATATAGATATAAATGTACCAGCACTTCCTTCTACAATCCCCCTGTTGTCGGGAAACACGACAATTTTTTTGGGGGAAGTGTTGGGATGTATTTGCCTCCTTAACCTCACTTATAACGGATAACAGTTCAGGATGGACTGAAGAATTATCCCGTCCTTAGGTACTTAGACATTTCCCTCGTGGATTGGACCTCTTCCCTGCCCTTCACCGTAACCCAACATCTCCGTCCACAGAATAAACCGTCCTCGCCTTTATCTTCACCTTCTCCCACCATCATCATCTCAGACTTCTGGGATGGCTTCACTAGTGTCTGTTTTCAAGTATTCAGCTCCTCCCACTGTCGTCTTTTATCGGTCAGACTCTGGGATGGCTTCACTCTCCATCTTCATGTAGTGTCGGTCTTCAGGTATCCAGCTGCTCCCACTGTCGTCTTTAGACTCTGGGACGGCTTCACTCTCGATCTTCTAGGTCGAACCACGTCGCACCTCCTTTTTTTTTTGTGGGGTACGGTCACTTGTGGAATGGCCTTCTTTCAGACTTTCTCCCGACACTTCTTTCAGCTGGATTGCAGACTCTGTCGTTGAGGAAGTTCTCCCATGGACAGATACGTAGGTCTTTACAAGGCAGGTCAGAATTTCTGGAGTGTGAGGTGATGTCAGAGTACCTAAATTCTACCTGCGGGAAAAGCACCGCACCAACTATCACTCAGTCCATCCCTTACGAACTGCACCGTTCTAAGGTTTGTAGTGACAAATACTGTGTTCCTGACCCTAACGTGCCCTACTCTTGTCCCCATTCACTCATGCACACTGTCCCACTCCCACCCAACAATAGAAGGAAAATCAACAAATATACACTACTATGGGGTTTCAGGGTGGTGTTGGACCTACATCCTGAACCCTCATAGGATCCAATGCAGTCCCTGGCTTCAGGATGTTACTGGAGTCACGTCCTGAGCCATCTTCTCCGGTCATCTTCGCTATGTTCTATCTGGTTCTGGGGGAGTGTCCACAAGTCTTTTGAGAACCAGAACCAGAAGAACCATCACCGGGCGAATCAACAAAGATTTTGGAACAAATGATGTGACCTTTAGACTTTTAGCCAAACAGTCTCTCCCCTCAGGACCCATACGAATCTCTCTCCAAATCATGGGAGATGTCCGTCATCTTGATCCAGTAATGCTCCAGCAGGATTGTGGGTTGGTTCTCCACCTCTTGTCTTGAGCTGACGGAGTGGGAACCTCTGAAGTCACACAAGAGCGTCCAGGCAAATAACCAGTCTCTTCTAGGTCGTCATCTGGGTTCTTCCTTTTCTATGGTATTCTTCCTAGGATAAAAGAAAATACCCAGCGCTCCTGAGGGATTTCTCCCCTCATGGTGCAGTTAGTTGCATCATTTCCAGCACCAGTACCCTTGACCCAAGTGTGGAGAAAGGTATTGGGCTGACCTTCATCCAACAGGACCCCTCGTTATCCTAACACTGGTGTAAGAACACCCAACCTTCAGAGGATCCCATCCTCTGCCGCACATCCCTCTGAACCAACAGATAAGGATGGCCACCCTAATAGGTTAGGATATCTGAGGGGAGCTGTGGACGAAGCATCTTTTCAATGATGGCACGGCATCCCTGTCTTACTCATGTGTTTCCAGTCTGACTTCCCCCTGTTAACCTGTGTTGTGGAGGTCAGCAGAATCCATGGCCAAAACCTTGCCTTGGCTCTACAGGACTCCACAACACAAAACCACAGGCCGTATCCTGCTATAAACCACTCCGTGTCCAACCTCAGTCAGAGCTGCGCTACCTGTCCGGACCAGCAAGTGAGTGCACAGTATAACCTCAATGTTGCCTGTCCGCAACCCACTTTCTGCCCTGGTCCACAGTATAACACAGCCCCACCGAAAACCCTGAGCAGAACAGTGCTACCTGTCTCGATCTGAGGCCCTGGCTGCCCAGAGTAATCATCACACTGCACCGTGTACCGATGTTACCTGCTCGCAAACCAACCCCTTCCTCAGTCCACAGTGTAGCACTGCTCTACCCACAGTAGACACCACAATGAACCAAAAACAGCCACGCCTGACAACCGCGACTCACAGCGGGGAATGAAAACTACAACAATCAGCAAAGCGAAACACACTCGTAAACAAGAACTGCCGCCATCAACATAAAAACATACAAACAGGTAACACAAACACAGGACACAGACATACACAGGGGACCAATGGGGTAACAAATGGCACAGGGGTGTCAAACGTTCTCTAGCCTAGATTGGCCAAGTTGACCCCTCAGCACCTGATGAGGCATATACCGCTGAGTGGTGACTTTATGGCCAATCTGGCTAGGCCCCACTGTACAATTTGTTACCGGGATTTTCCTACTGGACACATTGCAGTTACTTGCACAAGGGCAATTCCTTGCAATGTGTCTTTCGTTCCCACACCTAAAACACCTAATTTGGCCTCTTGTCCTTTGTGTCCTATCCTTACCTGTCCTGCAGTGTTTCGCTATATGACCTAAGCCAGCACATGCAAAACACCTGATGTTTGCCCTGCATGGCTTAGGTCCGTCCACACTGCAGTTGTGCTCCTTTCTCCTGAACTGTTCCATTCTCAGGGACGCACTCTTTACAATATTTCTTTTACAAGAAATCATTGTATTCTTTTTTTATCATCTGGACAGGCTCAAATTTTTGGAGATTTGGCTTGTCACAGATATCTCTCCCCCCTTTTTGCCCTGGACAGGGCAAAATTGTCGGAGATTCTGGCCCTGACTTTATAGAAAAAGAAAGGGCCGGTACCAACTTAGCAAAATTACTGATGACTTGTTGCAAGTCGGTTATCAAACGAGACCTTGCAGCAACCTCATCATTCAGTTTGGCTAGAGTCGCATCAGTAGAGGCAGCCCGTTCCTTGAAGGCCTTGATCTCAGCATATGAGTCAACTGAGCCTCAAGTTCCTCCTTTTGTCTCTGCAACTCTACCAACTGTGACTCTATTTTAGCCACCTGAGTATCTCGGTCAGCAGAAGACTGCACATTCACTGCCAGCTGTGCCCTCAATGCCGAAACCTGCTGCACATTACTGGCACAGCACTGGCAATGAATGGTCGGAGGAAATGTCTCCGTTGACCGAGAAACCCGCGCAACATGCTCCCGCTTCCAAATGCTATCCTCAAATGTATGTACAAGTTTGGCTAGCATCTGAAACCGTCTTGTTGCCTTGTTCAATACCGTCCGTTTGTTAACGTGAAGCTTGTCGTAACTACATGCTTGTGTTAACAAATCAGACCACAACATTTCTGTGGAGGTGTACGAGGTGGGGAGGATGGGATTGAAGGAGCTATGCTTAGCTAGGTGCTGCAGTGTAGCGCTCATACTCACTCGTTCGGTGGCCATCTTGGAGTCGTCTGTTCCTGCGTCCAACGCCTTTTCCGGACCAGCCAGGCTCCTTTGAATGTCTGCGCTGCTTGAAAAAAGGTCCTCTTCTCCGGAACGCCTTTTTCCCGACCAGCCACACTTCTTTGAATCTGCGCTGCGTGGAAGAAGCTTCACCCGAACTTGAGATGACACTCGCCGATTAACCGTGCAAGGGAATCACAAAAACGTTACACATCAAAAAGATCCGGTTCGCTGTTTGTGGATGAATTCTGCGCAAACTTCCACCCACACTTGTGTTATCCGTCCAACTTCAAGGTCGAGGAGTACAATATAGCACAACACTGCACTGTGTCCCTCCGCTATTTGTCCGCTCCCTATCCGCCTGTCTTAGTTGACGTGATAACACAACCGGGGATAGAATGCGCAAAAAAAATTATCCGCAAACAGTTTGGACGAGCCCCCAATGTTAAAGGAGCTATTAATTACTAATATTTTGTGGAATATTAATAATCAATATTCATAAATAGGCGTAACCTGCTATTGCTAGCTCCGCCTATTTATTTCCTTTATTCAATCCGTTCCCTGCACGCTGTGTACTGAACTGTACTATGGCGGCTACACAAAAGACAATGTATATAGTATTTTGAATAATAAAAAGATTTATTACAGAATACTAAAAGTCTACAGTCTAATTATTAGACTATATCTATATATATTTATATTGGTGTATATAAATATATATACATATAGCCACACAACAATACAATAACACAACCTCAGTATAAAAACTCAACTACACTGCACAATCCCACTTAATTCCACCCACAATACTAACTAAACATACATACACACACTCACTCACACAATTACAGCAATTACAGCAGTACCCTCCCAAGCCTACTACTAGCTGTCCCTAAAAGTGGTTACTTATAATACAGGATTATTAGGGGTAACAGGGAGTTCCAGGGGTACTTAGCCAGTCTCTGTTTCTGGAGGGGCTGCTTGGCTTCCTTCCTCTGTGGTGATGAGTCCCCTCTCCTTCTGGCGGTCAAAAGCTCCTCTTCCTAGTGGAGGTGAAAGCTTCTCTCCTTAGTGGATGTCCAAGCTCTTCTGGTGAAAGCTTCTCCCCTTAGTGGATGTCCAAGCTCTTCTGGTGAAAGCTTCTCCCAGTCCCCCAAATGCTGGACTATATATCTATCATAGGTAGGGGGGGAAGGTGTGGACAGTCCATGCTATAAAAACAGGTTTAGCATGTCATTAACTACCTGTTTGGGGTCTGCACAAAATGACACCAGATATCAATCAGGTGTAATAAACCTTTACAATGCAAGGCCTTGGCCTGGAGGAGACCAACACCCGTGTTCATAGCAACCCTTGCTGTGAACAGCTGATATCAGAGGTGTGTGACAAAGGGTAGATGATCTTATCAATCCTCTGTCCTTTGATGTGCCTGAGACTGTTATCAGGGCGGCATCTCCCTCCTGCAAGTGCCCTGGTATGTGCCTCCAGGGGGATGCAGGGTGGAGGGTCAGTTTATATGTATATAGATAAATGCATATAAAACTGGGGCATATATACATGTATCTATATACATTAGTAGCAACTGGGGGCACAATATAATATATATAGGGGGCATCATATGCATCAGAGGGCACCACATATTGGGGCATATCTGGAGACCCACAGATACATATATAGAAGGCCCATATATAGATATAAATGTACCAGCACTTCCTTCTACACCTCTACTCCGATGCCTCCTCCCTGTACCAGTCATTGCCCTGGTTTCCCATACAGTATGGGATTCATTTAAGCCTCTCATTCTCACCCACAAAGCTCTCCACAGTACTGCACCCCTCTACCCTTCCCTCATTTCTGTCTACCATCCTAGTCATGTCCTCAGTTCAGCCAATGACTTATGATGAATATCCACCATAATCTGAAAATGTCCCAATGTCCAAGACTTCTCCAAGCTGTGCCAATTCTCTGGAATGCCCTACCCCAAGCAATTAGTTTAATTCAAAACATTTCATAACATCAGGCGCTCCTTCATTCACATCTTTTTAGGTTAGCCTTTCATATCCCCTAATCTAACTCTTCTCCACTCTCCTCCTTCAACATCATTCTTCTGAACCTGATCCATTGAAACCAGCAGGTGACTGGCTCATGCAGCTATATATATATATACTCCCCTATTGTGTTAAGATGGCTGGACCATTGTACAAATCAAGCACTTCTACCTTTTGTGTCACCCCTATCTCCTAATATATTGTAAGCAGGACCCTCATTCGTCTTGTTTTAATTGTTGACCAGTTTGCAGGTATGTTATTTAGGACTGTTTGTATATGAACCCCTGAATTGTAAAGCGCTGCGGAATATGTTGGTGCTATATATGTAAATAAAGATTATTATTATAGTGGGTATGTTTATTATAAAGCTTGACACGAAAGTCTGAGTATGGTGCTGTGTGGGTGAAGTAAACTCCCAGTAAAGTTATAATTAAATCAGTACAATTATTCATTCTTGAGGTACATAGTAATACTATGCCACCAAGGGCAAAGGAGAGCTGTAAATGTTGTCAATTCCTGGCCTGATATGTATACTGAAGTAATAAAAACCTAAGTTGTGGGGTGTGGGGACTGCAATGAAGTGCAATCCTGTGCTCCTGATAAAGTCTTGAGATAGGCCTAATTTTACTTGCATTAAAAAGGAAAAATTGTTGTCTTCCATTGTACTTATTCAGGGTAAGGCTACTTTCCCATTAGCGTTTTTGAATTCCGGTATTGAGCGCCGTCATAGGGTGCTTTCTCATTGTTATCAACAAGTAGATAAATGCAATAAATTATGTTTTTTGATATTTAGATGACACCACACCTTGAGTCAGATGGTGCAAATGAAAGGACACCATCTTAACCTAGATGGTTCTGAGACCTTGGCAATGGTTTTGCATGTAATGCCTTTATAATCTAATCCAAACCAAATGGCTGATCTATTTTAATTGTATTATGGGCCAATATACACTCACCGGCCACTTTATTAGGTACACCATGCTAGTAACGGGTTGGACCCCCTTTTGCCTTCAGAACTGCCTCAATTCTTCGTGGCATAGATTCAACAAGGTGCTGGAAGCATTCCTCAGAGATTTTGGTCCATATAGACATGATGGCATCACACAGTTGCCGCAGATTTGTCGGCTGCACATCCATGATGCGAATCTCCCGTTCCACCACATCCCAAAGATGCTCTATTGGATTGAGATCTGGTGACTGTGGAGGCCATTTGAGTACAGTGAACTCATTGTCATGTTCAAGAAACCAGTCTGAGATGATTCCAGCTTTATGACATGGCGCATTATCCTGCTGAAAGTAGCCATCAGATGTTGGGTACATTGTGGTCATAAAGGGATGGACATGGTCAGCAACAATACTCAGGTAGGCTGTGGCGTTGCAACGATGCTCAATTGGTACCAAGGGGCCCAAAGAGTGCCAAGAAATATTCCCCACACCATGACACCACCACCACCAGCTTGAACCGTTGATACAAGGCAGGATGGATCCATGCTTTCATGTTGTTGACGCCAAATTCTGACCCTACCATCCGAATGTCGCAGCAGAAATCGAGACTCATCAGACCAGGCAACGTTTTTCCAATCTTCTACTGTCCAATTTCGATGAGCTTGTGCAAATTGTAGCCTCAGTTTCCTGTTCTTAGCTGAAAGGAGTGGCACCCGGTGTGGTCTTCTGCTGCTGTAGCCCATCTGCCTCAAAGTTCGACGTACTGTGCGTTCAGAGATGCTCTTCTGCCTACCTTGGTTGTAACGGGTGGCAATTTGAGTCACTGTTGCCTTTCTATCAGCTCGAACCAGTCTGCCCATTCTCCTCTGACCTCTGGCATCAACAAGGCATTTCCGCCCACAGAACTGCCGCTCACTGGATGTTTTTTCTTTTTCGGACCATTCTCTGTAAACCCTAGAGATGGTTGTGCGTGAAAATCCCAGTAGATCAGCAGTTTCTGAAATACTCAGACCATGCCACGTTCAAAGGCACTCAAATCACCTTTCTTCCCCATACTGATGCTCGGTTTGAACTGCAGGAGATTGTCTTGACCATGTCTACATGCCTAAATGCACTGAGTTGCCGCCATGTGATTGGCTGATTAGAAATTAAGTGTTAACGAGCAGTTGGACAGGTGTACCTAATAAAGTGGCCGGTGAGTGTATATCAATATTATTTAAAGTGTACCCGAGTTTTCAAAAAAGTTTGCTTAATGGCTGTGCTTCTTTGTACAATCTTAACTGAAGGAGAGATCTTTTTGGGCTTCCCCAATGTTTTTTTCCAGCCATATTATTCCCTGTTTCAGCTGCACATCTAGATGCGTTTCTCTCAGAAGCAGGGGGTGTCTTCCTTTTGTGGAATCTGCCAGGACTTTACTTCCTTACTTCCCACTATGTTTGTTTTCAGCTCTAAAGTTCACAGAACAGATAAGGAGGGGGAAATCATAATTATAGACACACAGAACATCCCTATAATATTCAAATTGGTGGAAGTGAGACCCCATAGGGGCCATAAATTTACAGCTTTTTTTCAGGTGGATGCAGGTATATTTTTTAAATGAAGTGATTTAGAAATGTTCTACTTACACCATTCTCTAGTAAAAGAAATGTAATAGTCTGAAAGTGCAGTGCTTCTAAGGACTAAGCTAAATAAGAGATATTTTACTGTCTGATGTATCCAGTCAAATAAAATATTAATATTTTAACAATTTTCCTGTTGGTGCATATTCCGGACTACTTGCTGAACAGACTGGACATTTGTTCAGGCCTTCCACATTTCCACACATCGCACTTTACTCACGAATTTGTATGGTTTGCTCCATACATGGAGCAATTTTTCTCCCTTCTTCTCTCTCTATGTCCCCCTGTACATTTCATATAATTGCATACCTGAAGTAGGCAATCATCCAAAGCATTGGGTATTATTGGGAATGGTCTACCAGCATGTTAGTAATCATTTGATCAGATGTTCAGACTTCACTCATTTAATAAACTTGAAGTGAATAGAAACAGAACAGATTTATATATTATTCATTCAATCTCATCTAATTTGAAAAAAAGGTTCATGTATGGCCAGCTGAAGAAAGTCTCTGATGAAAACTGATAAATTGAGTTTGCAGATACTAATGGTGATCTCCCGAGTCTCCTGCCTTGTGCTATCTACCATCGCTTCCAGTCAGTTGCAGGCCTCCGTGGAATGTGTAGGGCTCTGCCGTCTTCTCTCTGCATTTTGTGTAATTTCTCACCCAGACTCACTCAACTGGTCAGCAGACCCTTTAGGTTGATCATACATTCGTTATCACTTTATGCAGACTGGCACGTGACTAGTTTTATTGTGAAGAAAGCAACGCTTGATACACTTTTCTAAAGACTACCTGTGCTTCCAGGTGGAGCAGTGCTGTACCACACTATGTGGAGCAAAGAACATTGATAGAATTTGCAGTATGTATCTACTAAATAAAGGAAACCTGTTAATATCCCCTTAGAATAGCACATTCTGAACTTACTAAACAGCTTCTCTGAAGAGATGTTGGGGGAGAAGGATGTACAATTATTGAAACTAATGACAATATATCATAGCTCCTTACTCCTAAGTGAACTTTACAGGCCCACATGTCAAAAATCTCACTAGATATATCAGTTGATAAGGGGTCTTGAGGTTCAAATGTTATTTATGGAGGAGCTGAAAGGTCTGCTTACTTTAACTAGATATTGTATTTAGTTCATTCTTTGTGAATAACATCTGCTATATGGTAATACATTATTTATTCTGCGATTAAGTTCTCTTTTTGGTTTTGCTATTTTTGGTCAGGCAATCATCCCAGCTTTGTTACCTGGATTCTGAATTTTATTTACTCCCTTGCTCGCAGACTATGCAGTGCCATTAATATGGCTGACCAGTCAGTTTACTACTGTTAAACATGTAAAGGGAGTGTGTCATCTCCAAAATAAGTTTCAACATAGGCATCTGTGTTATAGGCTCCTTTTGGAGCTTCTATCACACATTCTGCCTGAAAAAGAGTGAGCAAAGTAGTCCTGAATGCAGGACTTTTTTCCCATCTAACAAAGCACACACAATGGAAACCAGTCTGACCGCGGTCAATCAAGTCTGTTTCACACCATTCATTTCAGTTATGTAGCAAACTCGTCACTTCTGTTTTAGGCTACTTTCACACGTGTGTTGTTGTTTGCTGGTATTGGATCCGGCAGAGGATCTCAATACCGGAAAGAAACATGTACGTTTGGTCCTCATGCATTCTGAATGGAAAGAGATCGGTTCAGGATGTATCAGGATGTCTTTCGTTCAGTCAGTATTCCATTTTGGGACTGGGCACAAAACCGCTGCAAGCTGCAGATTTTCAGTCATAAAAACTGAAAAAATGGATCCGGCACTGAAAACGATGTAAGTCAACGGTGACGGATCCTTTTTTTAGGAGCCTAAAAAACGTATCCATCACCCATTGATTTTCTATGTATTTAGTGACGGTTCCTTTTTTCTTCCGTTTTAATTTCACACAACCTCATCCTCATGGAACGGCTGCATTCTGATGTGCAGAATCAAATGGATCCATTTAACTCCGGTATTGAGATGCTCTACCAGATGTCAATACCGGAATTAACAACACAAATGTGAAAGTAGCCTTAGTAGTTATACTTCTCTGATGGAACAGAACAATGGAAATTGCTAATGTTGATATGAACATAGCTTTAATGAAATTATTTAATATTACCATTACTTATTAGGTATTTTAATTCTCTTTAGAATTTTTTAAGTTAAATACTGTAATATCTTATTCATGCATGCAATTTATTTAAAATAGTGTACAATAAAGCACTATAAAGCTGGAGATTTCACACTACAGGGATGGATCTTTGATGCTGCTTGCAAGGGAGAAATCACTCATAACCATAACAGTGCAGAGCTGGTGATATTTCTATGGTATTTTCTTTTTATACCACTAGAGGTCAATGTTCCTTCCATTTGCATCTTCTGTAATGGATGTGGGCCTGTCCAACAATTTAGCCCAGGAATGTTTTCTACTTAGTATCTATTTCCTAATACTCATAGTTTTCTGAGTTCTTTTTCATATAATTTTAATACAGACAGATATATATATATATATATATATATATATATATATATATATATACACTCACCGGCCACTTTATTAGGTACACCTGTCCAACTGCTCGTTAACACTTAATTTCTAATCAGCCAATCACTTGGCGGCAACTCAGTGCATTTAGGCATGTAGACATGGTCAAGACAATCTCCTGCAGTTCAAACCGAGCATCAGTATGGGGAAGAAAGGTGATTTGAGTGCCTTTGAACGTGGCATGGTTGTTGGTGCCAGAAGGGCTGGTCTGAGTATTTCAGAAACTGCTGATCTACTGGGATTTTCACGCACAACCATCTCTAGGGTTTACAGAGAATGGTCCGAAAAAGAAAAAACATCCAGTGAGCGGCAGTTCTGTGGGCGGAAATGCCTTGTTGATGCCAGAGGTCAGAGGAGAATGGGCAGACTGGTTCGAGCTGATAGAAAGGCAACAGTGACTCAAATTGCCACCCGTTACAACCAAGGTAGGCAGAAGAGCATCTCTGAACGCACAGTACGTCGAACTTTGAGGCAGATGGGCTACAGCAGCAGAAGACCACACCGGGTGCCACTCCTTTCAGCTAAGAACAGGAAACTGAGGCTACAATTTGCACAAGCTCATCGAAATTGGACAGTAGAAGATTGGAAAAACGTTGCCTGGTCTGATGAGTCTCGATTTCTGCTGCGACATTCGGATGGTAGGGTCAGAATTTGGCGTCAACAACATGAAAGCATGGATCCATCCTGCCTTGTATCAACGGTTCAAGCTGGTGGTGGTGGTGTCATGGTGTGGGGAATATTTTCTTGGCACTCTTTGGGCCCCTTGGTACCAATTGAGCATCGTTGCAACGCCACAGCCTACCTGAGTATTGTTGCTGACCATGTCCATCCCTTTATGACCACAATGTACCCAACATCTGATGGCTACTTTCAGCAGGATAATGCGCCATGTCATAAAGCTGGAATCATCTCAGACTGGTTTCTTGAACATGACAATGAGTTCACTGTACTCAAATGGCCTCCACAGTCACCAGATCTCAATCCAATAGAGCATCTTTGGGATGTGGTGGAACGGGAGATTCGCATCATGGATGTGCAGCCGACAAATCTGCGGCAACTGTGTGATGCCATCATGTCTATATGGACCAAAATCTCTGAGGAATGCTTCCAGCACCTTGTTGAATCTATGCCACGAAGAATTGAGGCAGTTCTGAAGGCAAAAGGGGGTCCAACCCGTTACTAGCATGGTGTACCTAATAAAGTGGCCGGTGAGTGTATATACATATTTTCTATTTGGGGCAGGTAATTTATTGTATGGAATAATTTTTTTTTTTTTCAAACTAGCATAAGGCTCTGAATACTTTTGTAATTTAATGTAAAAATTTAGTATAGCCAGTGAGTTATTCACATAAATCTGTATAGCGCCACTTGCTGTTTGCCCCTTTTATACATACATGCTCAGTTCCTTCACCTGCCATCAGCTGCAACAGAAAGGATGAGCCCCTGAGAAAGCTGCCAGCTTTCTCCAAGATTTTTAATTGGGTTCAAATCAGGGCTCTGGCAAAGGCTACTTTCACACTAGCGTCACAGGTATCCGGCAGACAGTTCCGGCGGGCTGTTCCGTGCTGCCGCTAGGGCACGTGTGCGGCCACATTCACTATAATGGGGGCAGGCCAAAGTTCCGGCCACAGCATGGCAAACATGCCGAGAGGCAGCCGGACTAAAACTACGACATGCCTGCCGGACACCCGTGCCACTAGTGTGAAAGTAGCCTAAACCACTCAAGGACATTCACAGAGTTATCTGTAACCACTTCTGTATTGTCTTGGCTGTGTTGTCTTTTTGGAAGATAACCCTTCGGCCCAGTCTGAGGTCCAGAGCACTCTTGATCAGGTTTTCATTAAGAATATCTCTATACTTTGCTCAATTAAGCTTTCCTTTAACCCTGACCAGTCTCCCTGTCCCAGCTGCTGAAAAACACCCCATAGCATGATGCTGCCACCACTATGCTTCACTGTAGGGATGGTATTAGGCAGGTGATGAGCAGTGCCTGTTTCCTACAAACATGATGCTTAGAATTGAGGCCAAAATATTCAATCTTGGTTTAATCAGAACAATTAATCTTGTTATTTATAGTCTGAGAGTCCTTTGGCTGTTTCATTTAGCACATTTTCATGTGTCTTTTAGTGAGGAGATACTTCTTTATGGCCACTCTGCCATAAAGCCCAGATTGGTGGAATGCTGCAGTGATGGTTGACCTTTTGGGAGTTTCTCCTTTCTGCTTATCCAAAGTGACCGTTGGGCTTTTGATCACTTCTCTTACCAAGGCCCTTTTCCCCTGATTACGTACTTTGGTGGGGCAGTGAGCTCTATCAAGAGGTCTGGTTGTTCCAAACGTCTTCCATCTAAGAATTATGGAGGCCACTGCGCTCCTGGGAACTTTCAGTGCAGGAGACATTTTTTGCACCCTTCTCCAGATCTGTACTTCTACACAATCGTGTCTCTGAGCTCTACAGGCAGTCCTTTCTTCTTTATAGCTTGTTTTTTGCTCTGATATGCATTGTCAACTGTGAGACCTTATATAGACTGGGCTGTGTCTTTCCAAATCATGTCCAATAAACTGAAATACCACAGGTGGACTCCAGTCAAGGTGTGAAAAAAGAGAAGATCATGAAGAGAAATGGGAGGCACCCAGAACTAAATTTGAAGTGTAATAGCAAAAGGTCTGAATACAGACCCTTTGCCTTGCACATTTTTAGGTTTTCCTTTTAAAAAATTTGCAAACATTTCCAAAATTCTGTTTTCACTTTCTCATTATGGGGTATTAAGTGCAGAATGATGGGGAAACTTGTTTTTTTTTTAATTCAAGCACAAGGCGGCAACAAAGTGAAAGGGTTTGTAGACATATCTAATGCCCTGTATGTAATGTTCTTCCAACATTGCACTTATCATTGGAAATCAAATATTCATGTGGTTTTCCCATTGTATAAGTGTAACGGGGAGCCGGCGGCGCGCTTCCCCTCTGCCGTGCCGCCGGTCTCCCAGGAGTGCGCCGGAGCGAGGACGCAGGATGCGTCCTCGTCTCCATGACTACACTCACAGGAGAGGGTCCGGCACGCGCACTGATACAGCGCGTCCGGCGTCCTCCCCGCCCCCCTAGTAAAAGAGCAGGCGGGGACATCTGAGTGCTGGTCTGGGCAACCAGCGCTCAGAACATTTATTATATACCTGGTTTTGGGTCATGTGGCGCTGGCCACGCCACATGACCAAATTTGGTGCATATTTGAGCGCTGGTCACGTTTGGCCAGCGCTCGGTATGCAGATGAGGTCATGTGACGCTGGCCCCGTCACATGACCCAGTGGAGGGCCTAATCGCCTGTGATTAGCGTTACAACTTTGATCAGTGCTTGAGCGACCTTGTGTTTGATTTGCTGTTTGACCCTGACCTTGGACTTGGACTTCGACCTCTCTTTGCTTCACCCCCGGTATTGACGTTATCTCCTGTGTATGACCCGGCTTGCTGACTATTCTGATATTGTGTTTGTTTCGTCTGTGTTTGTCTCTCCAATTGTTCCCTGTCCCTCCCTGTGCACTTATACAGAGCAGGGACCGTCACCGTGGTTGTCCGTGGCCGCCTAGGGCCGACTGAGGCAAGCAGGCAGGGAGAGAACGGGGGGGTATTCAGTACAGGGCGCACCTTCCCTTGTCTCCCTCGTGACAATAAGACTGTCACATTTTTGTAATTTTTTGTGCGATTTCTTATTGATTCTTTGTTCTGTTTTGGTTGTTCATACCTCAATTTTATTATTTAATGTTGTTAATATGTTACAAAACCAATAATACCAACAGATAATTCTTTACCTATGAGGAAAAGCTCTCTAAGACCTGTATGTGTATACTAGAATCCCTTCTCAAAGCTGTCCAAATTATATTGAACCTTCAGATGCTTCTGGAAAGAACTTCTGGAACCAGAGCTTTCTAATTGATATGGAAATGTGCCTGTCTGTAGACTGAAATACAATTGAACAAATACACTAAGTGCTATTGACTTTAAGTGCGAGAATTGGGCACAGCAGCAACTTTTCTATCAATTTTTCCATCTACACACAAATAAGTAGTTTATTTCAGAACAATCATAGGAGAAAGAAAAGTAAAAAAAATTGTAAAGTAAAAAAAACATGGGGCAGAGCACATACTGTAGCTTAGAGCATGACACTTGTTTAGGTTGATGGTTTCAGACACATGATCCTGTAAATTGAGTGGGTGATTTCTATTTTTTTATATATATTTTCTTAGCCATTGACCTGAAAATACAATTGGGGCACATTTACAAACCCTGTCTAACATTTAATCACTGTAAAGTTAGGCTCTGGTGTGGACTGGTCTTAAGGTCCTTTTACACGGAAAGATAAATCGTATTAGCGATCGTAGATGAACGATCGAACGATGCAATGTAAATACCGTTTACACTGAAAGAGAAGTCGTTCACAATCTTCGTACTTTCGGTCGTTTTATAATCGTTATTACGATCGTTCCTTGCTCCTTGCCATAAGTATTACCATTACCATCTGCCAACGACTAAACGATTTTCGTTTAAACTGGAAGATTTTGCGAACGATGAACGATTAATTTATTGGCGGGACAAAAGATGCGATCAACGAGAAGTGAACGAAATCTCGTTCGTCGTTAAATCGTTACCCGTGTTTATACACAACAATAATCATGCAAATCCGAACGTTTGAACGATTATTTGAACGATAATCGGCTCGTGTAAAAGGGCCTTTAGACCCTACCAGAAAGATCTCCCATGGGCTGATTCCCCCTTCACACACACACACACACAAAGCCACAAGTTGGGTACATAGTGATTTGATACGCTCAGCGTTGAGTAAAGCTGGGAGCATCAGGGGTGCTTATGTATGTACCTTGCTGGCGGCCGCAGATGCTCTTTTGAATTCAACTGTATTGCTGTTCTCAGGGCAGGGATACAGTTGAATACTACAGCAGGACAAGGGACCCAATGACTCCCTGCTCCTCTTCTCACCCTCATAGGCCACAGGCCACTAGGCCTTATTCCTTTGAGGCAGCAGAATGACGCAGATGATCGCATGTGATGACTTCATGGCTGCACTGGATTTCAGGTGGCGTGATTATGTAATTGCAACAGCCTGCCCGAGGTGAGAACTTTTACCTGGTCGCTTGGGGAGCACACAGAGCACTATAGAGGCCATTACTAGGGGCACTATGGGAGCATTACTGGGGCACTAAAGAGGGAATTAATGGTAGAACCATTGGGGAACTATGGGGGAATTTTTAATACTAGGGACGTATTACTGGGGGCAATATGAGGGCATTATTAATACTGGGGGCACAATAGGGGGTATTGTTAATACGTGGGAGCACTATAGAGGCATTGTTACTGCTAGGAACCTTATTACATAGCGTACTATAGAGAGCACTAATAATACTGCAAAATAGTATTTGGGGCCAGTACTGCAGGCATAGTGGGGATGGCAGCAAGATGACACTCCCAGAATGGGGTTTGTGTTGAGAAGGTGGAAATGTGAGAAATTTAAGATGTTTGTGTGGCAAACAGTGCATAGACCAGATGAGACAGAAAGAAGACAGCATGGCTCTCTGGCCCTAATGAAGAAGATGAGGAAAGAGAAGGTCTAGATCAGAGAAGACAACACTGTATGTAATAGCTATGTAATGCTGTGTTCTCCTATATGTTTGGTAGCTCTGCAGGACCAGGCAGGATGCTGATGATAGGACTGACTCTATGCTGTAGCCTGAGTGTCACTTCCTCAGCCCCCATCTCCACATCTTAACAGACAGACAGAGCATGGCAGCTGGCACCTGGAGAGGTATTATATGTTGCTGAGGCCTTGCTGCACTGTTTTATTTTATTCTGCTGGTGCAGTATTTTGCACTGCACTATGGTATTTGGTTTTGCTGGGGCAGTATTTTGTGTTGCACTATTATATTTGGTTCTGCTGAGGTGGTATTTTGTGCTGCACTGTGGTATTTGGTTTTGATGCAGATCTCCCTTCCAGTTATTCAGCCAATGTCAACTGGATCCAGCAGGAAGAAGTATAGGTCCTTCCTTTATATTTCAGATTACTTTTGAATCTGCTTCTGAAGCTAATCATTATGGTATCGAGAAAATCACAAATCCACCCATATTAATTAAAAAGAAAGGACCAATCAAGGTTTGAAGTAAAGCAGGGCCAGAAAATGAGAGGACGGAAGTAATAAGAAGGAAATTAAATGAAACAACCAAAAGATATCTGTTCGTTTAGGCCCAGTGGTCTCTCTACCTTCAGGCAGTAAATCCACTTGGCCTCCTTTTGGAGATTCTTTTTTTCCCAAACACCTTTCCTGGGTGATGGACATATCAACTCTTCAGCCTGAAATGTAGGTTACTGCAGTCATGAAACTCCAGAACATGTTGTGCTACTGGGGTATCATGTCAATTTGTAATATCTCCTAAGTGATCCCCAATTCTCTGTCTACGTTCTCTTTTGGTTTTACCCACATAACTTAGATGAAAGTCATAGGTTCACAAATAGACAACACTAATGATTTTACAGTTAGCAAAATTCCTCATCATATAGGTTTTTCTTATAACACTGGTAAAACTAGTGGATCTAGAGACATAGGGGCAACCTACTGTATACATCCGACACATCTAAAGGTTCCCGTTGGTCACCAATAAAGGGTTTAGCCACCAAGAAATGGGGTCACACCTGTTGGCTCCCCTTGTAGGCAAGGGTAGTCTGAGGGATGATTTCACATCAGTATTTCAAAATATTTTATAGGTTCTAAAGAGCTGAAAATCTTATTATTTTACTTTTATATAATAGCACAATTATAACTTGAAGAAATGTTACAACCAGAATGTGTGGTGTTTTCTGAACATTTATCCAGCAAATACAGATATTCTAGTGTGTAACCACAGATAGGAGGCAAAACATGGTGTGACTTTTACTTATAATACGGTTGTTGTTTGTAGGATTTCCCATGCTCTGCTGTCCTTGTTGATTAGGAGTCTATTAGATTAAATAGGGAATATTGTGGAATGAAGAAAGCAGTGATGGCTGGCCAGGAATCCAGTACGTGGGACAGCTCTTAGGGAGACAGATGGGAATCTGTAAATGCACAGAGCAGCCGGGTAAACCAAAATTAATGAGCATTCCACATCAATTTAATTATCCCCTGGATCAGAGCAGTCCACGAGCCAATGTCTTATAATAAACTTCTATTGACCTCATTTTGTGGTGGATAGCTAGCTATATAGTCCAGGATACAAAAACTCAGCTTTCCCTTACTCTAAGGATTCTTAAAGGAGGTCACAGTGTCTTGGTTATTGAACAAGACTCAAAATGGAAGTTAGTTACAGAATACATTGTACAAACTATGTTTTGTTGTTTACTTTCTATAATTTGCCAGGCATAATAACTATTCAGCTGTAGTGATACAGTGTCACGGACCGTGTGGTTATCGTGACAAAGGTTCCATGTTGCTCATGTTTGTGCCCTGGTATTCCGGATTTGGTTGTATGTTGGTTGCCAGGGGCAACGTGTAAATTGTTGGTGTCTCGGTTGTTCTCCGTGACACGGCTTCCATGTTGCTCATGTTTGTGTCCTGGTATTCTGGCTGCGGTAGTAGGCCGTGGTTGCCAGGGGCAACGTGTAGTTTTGGTTGCTGGTATGTTCCCTTATTGCATACTTCCCTCCTTCCCTGTCTGGTTCTCATGGGGTTAACATATTGACCTGGGTGTGGTCACTAGGTGCTTTTATTCTGTTGTTGCTAGCCTGGTGGGTTAGTTGTGCTCCAGCCTCCGTTGGTGCTGGAGCTATGCACCTTTCCTGGGATTCCATCTGCTCAGTCCTTGTGGCCACTTAATATGTCATCGAGGTCTTCCCGAGGTCCTCTCATCCCCTTCCCTTATTCCTGTTATGTGGTTTATGTACGGGTGGGTGTTTGGTCTGTGACTGCCATGTGTCTTCTGACATGGAGTTCAGACATTCCCTGTATGTATGTGCCTTCGGTGAGAGGGCTCCAGGGTTCCCCGGAGGGGGAACAGCGATACTGTGAGTTGTTGCCGGTGAGCTGGTTCCTGGGTGTGTTGTGTGTACTGAGTCCTGTTAGGTGTTCGGGTTCCAGTACATGTGCCTGGGCTCCAGTCTTTGGTGTATGGACTGCTGGTGCTTCTATCAGCAGTATCAGCAGGTAAGTTGCCAGGTGCACCGGGACCATCCTGGAGGTGCAGTCAGTGAGTTCTGGATAAGTGCATCCCTACCATCTGTGGCTCTGTGAAGAACGGGGCTCACTGGGTTTCTGCCCTCTGGGTTTGGTTTCTGGTGTTTCCGGTGCACTTGGTTCAGTGGTTTTCCTTGCCACTGACTTCTTGCCTGCTGATCGGTTTTCATCTCACTGTAGTGTATCGGTGTATGCTCGGTGTGGAGTTTCCCCTCCCACACCGCAGCGTGACAGTATGACATATTAAGCCACTTTGCGTGTTTTCCCTGTTATGCCTTTACCTTCGGTGAGAGGGTGTCTGCATGTTGCGCCTGCTGTTTTTTTGGTGTGCATGCTTGTCCTCCGGAGGGAGGGTGAAAGGGGCGGATCTGTTTCAGTTCGGGTCACGGTGACCGTGGTTGTTTGTTGGCTGGCTGCCTTTGACCTAGGTGGGGTTGGGGTTTGCTGGCGGCAGCTTTCTGTTACTTGTGTGACCTGTGTCCTATTCTCCCCTCATCCATGTCTCAGTTTGCCTGTTATTGGTGCTGTGTTTGCTGGCGGCATTCACTTGGTTTACTGGCTTAGGTGTTGCTGGTTCGGTGATGTTTGCTGGCTGCGGCCTGGTGTGTGTGAATAGGCACTGAGTGTGGATGTCTGTTCGGTTCTGGCACTTTTTGTGTTTGGTGTGAATCAACATTTTTTGTTTGTTAGGTGGTTTGTGTTCCACTTTGCTTCCCCTTGAAAATTTGGGAGAGGGGGAGGTAGTGTCACGGACCGTGTGGTTATCGTGACAAAGGTTCCATGTTGCTCATGTTTGTGCCCTGGTATTCCGGATTTGGTTGTATGCTGGTTGCCAGGGGCAACGTGTAAATTGGTGGTGTCTCGGTTGTTCTCCGTGACACGGCTTCCATGTTGCTCATGTTTGTGTCCTGGTATTCTGGCTGCGGTAGTAGGCCGTGGTTGCCAGGGGCAACGTGTAGTTTTGGTTGCTGGTATGTTCCCTTATTGCATACTTCCCTCCTTCCCTGTCTGGTTCTCATGGGGTTAACATATTGACCTGGGTGTGGTCACTAGGTGCTTTTATTCTGTTGTTGCTAGCCTGGTGGGTTAGTTGTGCTCCAGCCTCCGTTGGTGCTGGAGCTATGCACCTTTCCTGGGATTCCATCTGCTCAGTCCTTGTGGCCACTTAATATGTCATCGAGGTCTTCCCGAGGTCCTCTCATCCCCTTCCCTTATTCCTGTTATGTGGTTTATGTACGGGTGGGTGTTTGGTCTGTGACTGCCATGTGTCTTCTGACATGGAGTTCAGACATTCCCTGTATGTATGTGCCTTCGGTGAGAGGGCTCCAGGGTTCCCCGGAGGGGGAACAGCGATACTGTGAGTTGTTGCCGGTGAGCTGGTTCCTGGGTGTGTTGTGTGTACTGAGTCCTGTTAGGTGTTCGGGTTCCAGTACATGTGCCTGGGCTCCAGTCTTTGGTGTATGGACTGCTGGTGCTTCTATCAGCAGTATCAGCAGGTAAGTTGCCAGGTGCATCGGGACCATCCTGGAGGTGCAGTCAGTGAGTTCTGGATAAGTGCATCCCTACCATCTGGGGCTCTGTGAAGAACGGGGCTCACTGGGTTTCTGCCCTCTGGGTTTGGTTTCTGGTGTTTCCGGTGCACTTGGTTCAGTGGTTTTCCTTGCCACTGACTTCTTGCCTGCTGATCGGTTTTCATCTCACTGTAGTGTATCGGTGTATGCTCGGTGTGGAGTTTCCCCTCCCACACCGCAGCGTGACATACAGACACCGTTCTTACAGGGTTATCCAACCCCTATAATGACCCTCCTAATGCCCAGGCACCTCATATAGATTATACTTACCCTGCTGCACCTGCATCGCTCCTGCTCCCTGCATTTCCCCGTCAGTGAATCAAAACATCTGGTGGGGGTGGGGGGCAATAGCAGGCCATAATGGGGACATGCCTCCCTAGCATCACCCAAGATGATAGGGAGGATCGTCCCCGTCATGGATTATTTCATCCTCACAATGGGGAGATACAGCGGCAGCCTGCAGGAAGCAGGAGCGGCACGGGTGAAGGGGAGCTGGGTAAGTATAACCTATATGAGGTACCCAGGCATTAGCGGGGTCATTATAGAGTTTGGATGAGACCTTTACACGAATAATTATCGGTACGATAGTGCAGTGAATGATTCAACAATGACCTTTTAGATATGAGGATTATCGTTCAAAACATTGTTGTTGTGATCGCATAATCCATTGTTGGTAAAATAGACTGCAGCATTTACATGAAGCGATTTTGTGCACAATGTGCTGTGAAAAGGGTGTGTGTAAAATATCAATGCACACCTTTTGTGTTCCACCTTCTTCACAACCTCATTCCCCTCCACCTTCAATATCTCCACCTTTGTCTCCTGTTTAAATGCCTAAATTTTCAGTGGCGTGCTTGAAACACACCCACGATGAAATCGTCAACATCATGCATGCATCAACCCCTTGGATACTGGAGGTTTTTTCATTTTTTTTTTTTTTTTGGTGGGGGGTTCATTTTTCTTACCTATCCTCCTTGAGCCATAACTTTTTTATTTTTCTATTCACATATTCATATGAGGGCTTATTTTTTGCGGGACAAGTTGTACTTTCTAATGCCATCATTTAGCATGGCATACAATGTAGTGGGAAGCGGGGAAAAAATTCCAAATGGGGTGGAATTG
>ONZH01009958.1:0-51912 GCA_900303285.1 Rhinella marina | reverse complement strand
CACAATCTACTACTGGCAAAAAATCATTTTTTAAATCTGCTTAAAGATGAACTGTCACCAATTACCCAATGAATGTTTGCTCGTTGATTGGGTAATTGGCGGCAGTATTACACTGCCAGATCATCGCTAACTGATATCTTCAGTATCAGGCCTCATGCACACAAACGTATTTTTTTTCGTGTCCACTCGAGGACCGTATGTGGAACCATTCATTTCAATGGGTCTGCAAAAAAATCAAAAGTTACTCCGTGTGAATTCCGTTTTCGTATATCCGTATTTCCGTTCCGCAAAAAAATATAGCATGTCCTATTACTGTCCGCATTACAGACAAGGATAGAACTGTTCTATTAGGGGCCAGCTGTTCCGTTCTGCAAAATACATACGGTCGTGTGCATGAGCCCTTATCTGTAGGTGTAATATAATCTTTATGTCCCTGGGTTCTGGGTCTTGACATCGGCCTCATAATTGAAAAACAATGTTATAAGAAGACAGATCTTACACATTATCAGCATGTCTTTGGTTGTTTTGGTTTTGTATTTCTGAACTTTCTTTTTATTTTATTTGCACTTTATTACATAGGGCTATGCATACTTCATACCATAGAAAAAGCTGTCAGATACATTGATGGCGGTATATTAGAAGGATCTGGTCTACCAGTAGGGAGCATTCTATTACGATTTTCCATCCTCTCTATGAGTGGGAAGGGTAAGCAGGACTCACAGGCATTCTTTATGAGTGGGCAAGGGATGCAGGACTCACAGGCATTCTCTATCAGTGGTCAGGGGAAGCAGGACTCACAGGCTTTCTCTATGAGTGGTTGGAGGAAGCAGGACTCACAGGCTTTCTCTATGAGTGGTTGGAGAAAGCAGGACTCATAGGCTTTGTCTATGAGTAGGTGGAGGAAGCAGGACTCACAGGCTTTCTCTATGAGTTGGTGGAGGAAGCAGGACTCACAGGCTTTCTCTATCAGTGGTCAGGGGAAGCAGGGCTCACAGGCTTTCTCTATGAGTTGGTGGAGGAAGCAGGACTCACAGGCTTTCTCTATGAGTGGATGGAGGAAGCAGGACTCACAGGCTTTCTCTATCAGTGGTCAGGGGAAGCAGGACTCACAGGCTTTCTCTATCAGTGGTCAGGGGAAGCAGGACTCACAGGCTTTCTCTATGAGTTGGTGGAGGAAGCAGGACTCACAGGCTTTCTCTATGAGTGGGTGGAGGAAGCAGGACTCACAGGCTTTCTCTATGAGTGGGTGGAGGAAGCAGGACTCACAGGCATTCTCTATAAGTGGTCAGAGGAACCAGGACTCACAGGCATTCTCTATAAGTGGTCAGGGGAAGCAGGACACAGGCTTTCTCTATGAGTGGGTGGAAGAAGCAGGACTCAGGCTTTATCTATATGACTGGGCAGGAGAAACAGGACTTTCTCTATGAATACACCACTGAAGAAGGATTCACAGCAGAGGCGTGGCTATAGGGGAAGCAGGGGAATGGCTGCTTTGGGCCCAAACTCAGAAGGGGCCCACCAAGGATGAGGACTTAAACATTTTATTGTCAGGGCCCCCTCGACAGTATTACACAATTTCATTTTATACATTGATGCTGTAGGAAATGGCCTGAGTGGCTGCCGGGCTTTGTCTGAGAGAGCAATCTTAACTAGCCACAGGAGTGGGGGTTACCTGCGAGGAGGTGGTTGTGAAGAAGTTTCAGAGGGAGGGTGGACATTCAAAAATTTGCTGTGGGGCCCAATCAGCGCTAGTTATGCTACTGATTCACAGGCTTTCTATGTGACTGGGCGAGGTTAGCAGGACTCACAGGGTTTCTCTATGAGTGGTTGGTGAGAGCAGGACTCACAGTATTTCTCTATAAGTTAGTGGAGGAAGCAGGACTCACAGTCTTTCTCTATGAGTTAGTGGAGAAGCAGGACTCACAGGCTTTCTCTATGAGTTAGTGGGAGAAGCAGGACTCACAGGCTTTCTCTATGAGTTAGTGGAGGAAGCAGGACTCACAGTCTTTCTCTATGAGTTAGTGGAAAAGCAGGACTCACAGGCTTTCTCTATGAGTGGTTGGGGGAAGCAGGACTCACAGGGTTTCTCTATGAGTGGGTGGAGGAAGCAGGACTCACAGGCTTTCTCTATGAGTGGTTGGAGGGAGCAGGACTCACAGGCTTTCTCTAAGAGTTGGTGGAGGAAGCAGGACTCACAGGCTTTCTCTATGAGTGGGCAGGGGAAGCAGGACTCACATGTTTTCTCTATGAGTGGGCAGGGGAAGCAGGACTCACAGGCTTTCTCTATAAGTGGCTGGGGGAAGCAGGACTCACATTATTTCTCTATGAATATAACAGTGATGCAGGCCTCACGGGCTTTATCTAATAATACACAAGGGGAGCAGGTAGTGTTGAGAGAATTGAAGCATCCAAAGTGGAATTCGATCCGAAGTTTAGGAAAAATTCATTTCGACGTGAATCCGAATTTCCTCCCACTTTGTGGTAACGAATCAATTTTTCCTAATATGGTGGCTGAAAATAAAAAAAAATATATATTCACCTCATCCACTTGATTGTGGAGAGACTGTCTCTTGTCTTGATTGAACAATACGAGCCAAAGGACCTGCAGTGAGTGTGAAGACGTCACCTTGTGATCACGCTGGACTCACAGGCTTTCTCTATGAGTCCTGGCAACATTTAAACAGCTCTTTATACAAAAATACAGAGTAAAATATATAGAACTGAAAACAATATATCTCCAAGTCCAGCATCTCTCCCTCCACCATATACCGCCCTCCGATAGACCTCAGTGGCCACACAGCACATTAATCTCTATGGACCGATGACAGAAGATTATTGGATCTAGAGAACTTCCCGGGAAGTGTTATGTCATCTGGTTACTATATATCAGAGCTCCAGAGAAAGGGAGGTGCAGTCAAGATGAATCTGTCAGCGGCGCTTCTCGTCTTCTATGGCTGGAGTCTCCTTCACGGTGAGTGTACATTCATATAAACTCTTAAAGGGAGTGTAGACTTTTTCAATCATTTTATTTCTCTGATGCAACCAAAAAAAAAGTTACTTTGCAAATATCTCCTGCTGTTTTGTGTATGCAGCTCCTATGCAGACCTATGCCCCCTTACCTTTTGCTTAATACATTTTGTTGCATATACCTCCTCTGAAATATCTGTGTGCTATAGATGTGACCTGTAATGTGTTTTCTATGTTGTAGATGTCACGCCGACGTCAGTTCTATCTGAGAAATCCAGTTTACAACCAGGTATTGCATATTATCTTCACTTTCCTGTATTTATCCCTTGAACAAGTTATTGTTATATTTAAGGATCTCAGTACTTATAATCATTGATGGTATGATGTGGTCAGGCTGGCGAGTGGTGCAGGTCTGACTAATAGAATCCCATTGATCACAAGGACGAAGGATCGCTGCCATTGATCAAGTTTTCTATATGAATTCTATATTGCAGGGGTTTCCCCAAAATTCTCCCAATTCTGCCTCCATTCACCACTAGGGGGAGCTTAGGCGCTAAAAGTATGAATAGAGTATGAATCTATTTTACATTTGTATGCAGATAGCTCTTAGGCTCCTCCTAGTGGTAACTAGGAAACCAGAATTTTATTGTTTTACTCCTAAGTGAAGGTGAAAAGCTCTGTATCAGAAAAAAAACCCTCCAACGCCCATAACCCTGGGTTCCTTGATCTCATTCTAGAGGTCTACTATTGTCCATCAAGATAAAAAATGTCTCTTGTTGTTAGCTTGTCTGATTAATTCCAATAAAATTCACACTGAATTTTTGCTCTTTTTCCACCAGGACAGCCCCAGAGAAAATTTATAACTATTTTCATGCAAGATTATTTTGCAAACTCAGGCACAACTTTCCAGCTGTATCTTGTGACCGGTGATAAAGCAGCTACAGTCACGGTGACGGTATCTCAGCCGTTCTTCAACAAGACGGTGTCCATTGACCAGAACAGTAGCAGTCTGGTGACCCTGGACTACCGATATATGATCACAGAGAAGGACATCACTTCCAAGGTAATATTGGTGACATCAGATGAGGCCATATCTGTCATTGTGTTTTACACAGCCCACAACACGGCTGATGCTATGACCTGTCTGCCACAAGAAGACCTTGGTAGGGAATACTATGTAATTACTCCTGGGGAGGAAACAAGTGGACAAGCTGAAAAAACCTGGAGACAATTTGCGGTGGCCAATGGATTTGAACGCGAAGTCCAAGTGCTCATTACAGTACGGGGATCCATCACATATTATGGGAAATCCTACAAAACTGGAGAATCCTTCACATTGTCACTAATAAAGCAACAAGTCATTCAGTTTCAGGGTTCTGGTGACCTCACAGGAACCAAAATCTCATCCTCAGCCCCGGTGGCCGTGTTTGCTGGTCATACATGTTATAAGGGAAGTAACTCTGCTTGTGATGTCCTCATTGAGCAGCTCCATCCTGTAGAGAACTGGGGCAATGTCTTTGCAGTCTTCCCAGTCTTTACCCATACTCAAGATGTCATCAGTATCATTTCAGGAAGTCCTGATACCATTGTGACCATTAATAGCCCAGGAGGCACCACCCAGTATAGTCTACGTGAAGGTGCCCATGTCCAACTCACTGTAGACAAAATCCTGCTCATCAATGCCACCAAACCTGTGATGGTCTCATATTTACTCCATGAATCTCGCACAGCAGGTATTACATATTCATATGATCCCTCCATGATGACCGTCCCACCATCATTACTGGGAAGGAGATATTACAAGTTTGTTACACAGTCTTCCTACGACAACTTCATCCTCATTGTATCTCAGACGTCTTCAGACTCAGACTTCTACCTGGATGGACAACCACTGAGTTCTTACAAAACAACTATAAAAGAATTCAATGGGTTTAGAGGTTGGCAAGTCACATTGGGCAAAACTGAGGGGCATCATGAGATATACCACAAGATGTCCACATTCACCCTGCTTGTCTATGGGGTTGGACATATTGTCTCCTATGGATATTCGATGGGCCAAAGTTTGCCACATCCAGGTAAGAGGTATCACTATAGTGGTTGGTAGAGGCTTTGTAACCCATGAGCGGAAGGCTCCAGCTCAATATGGTCAATAATGGTCTCATTATTTATAACTTAACCAGATCATTAACAAACATGAATGGTACCAGTGACTGTGACCAGTGCTGCTATGTTTGAGATCTAGGCTTGGTAGTGTGACTATAAGACAAGGAGGCCCATAGTAAGATAAAAATGGGGCACTTTTCAGCAGCTGCTTGACACTAGCAAACACTTTACCACCCTGGGGAAGAGATCCTGGTGACCCCACCCTATTTTAATGACTAAAATGACACTTTTAGGGGGTCATTTACTAATCTGAAATACACCTAAATTAGACGTATTTCAGGCACAGATGGCGGTGCAACGGTTACTTGCACCACCACCTGCAATTTTTCCTTGCTCATACCAGGTCTTAACTTGTGGGCGGGGAAGGGGACGGGCCGGCAGCCTGTCTCTTTCATCATTTTCTACACCTTTTAGGCATAGAAAATGGTCTAAATGTAAGACAGTAAGGGAGCTGTCTTAGATTTATAACTGGCACTGGATGCGCAGAAGTTAGGGAGAGGCTGGCGCCTCTTCATAACTTCGACAGATCCGCTGCCAGCTATGGGGCTCTATTGAAATCTGGACATTTGTCGACATTTCCCTATTTCCCCTATGCAAAGTCATAAACTCTACTTCACTCTTAAGGATTAACTTGCACTAACTTATACTGTTAAATACTGTGTAACTGCATTTTATATGTATGTTGTGATATATATATGTTCTGCTCATTTGCACTGTATTTGCATAGCACTGTGGACAGGGTTGTCAATCTTCCCTTAAAATTTTTCTGGACAACTAAACAAAAAATCACGGACAGCTCCAAATTTTTATGGACATACGCCCCACCCCTTTTTAGACACCAGGTCCTCCATTCCATACCCTCCAAATGTTCTAAAAAGAATGCCCTTGAATCAGAAACACCCTGGAATTAACAGGGTTGTACAGTAGAGATGAGCGAATCCTAAAAGATTCGGGGATTCGGTATTCGGCCCAAGTCCCACCGTGGGATTCGTGGATTCGGGCCGAATCACGAATCCCATTAAAGTCTGTGGGAGACCCGAATCTTTTTGCAGGGGCCAAAGGTTCTGCACAGTCAAGTTTGCCCCAACATGTGAAAACCTCAGAAAATGATGGAAACACCTTGGAAATGCATAGGAAACACCAGGGGCAGCATGTAGGGATGCCTCTGAGGCTCCCTAAGGGCTCATTCAGACGTCCGTTTGGTGTTGTCCGTGTTTTGCGGATCCGCAATTTGTGGATCCACAAAACACGGACAGCGGCCCATGTGCAGTCCGCAATTTGCAGAACGCACATGATAGAAATGCCTTTTCCTGTCCATGGATCCGGACAAGAATAGGACATGTTCTATTTTTTTCCGGACCCACGGAACGGAAGTGCGGATGCGGACGGCACACAGTGTGCCGTCCACATCTTTTGCGGCTCCATTGACTGTGAATGGGTCCGCAACTGGTCCGCAAATTGCGGATCGGATGCGGACGATTTTTGCGGACGTGTGAATGAGGCCTGAGGCTGATGCTGCAGGTCCCTACCTTATGTAAATTTAGGTCACATGTCACTGCCAGCCAATCACTGCTGGGGAGGTATAGGGGCTGTTACATCACAGCAGGCGTTCCCACAGGCTTCCCTTTGATGCTGATTGGCTGAAAAAACCGGGCATTTCAAATTGGCAGTGACTCACGAATCTTCACGAATCCGCGCTGCCTCGGGATGCCGAGCGGGCAAGATTCGTGCGAATCCCGAATCTTGCCGCTCCGGCTCGCTCATCACTATTGTACAGTAGTTAAAAATAAAATATGTCAATGGCATATGAAAAAAATCCTCAGTTCTCAACTCTGCCACCCCCTCCCCACTCTAGTAGAAAGACTGACAGGGATATAATGGGCAAGTACCGTGGTGGTGATGTGCACAATGTTGTTCAGGTGTATTGCATGTGACCACTGCAGCCAATCACTGTCCTCAACATTAGACCACTGATTAGCTGAAGCTGTAACATTCTCTTACAATGCATATGATAAGTTGTTGATCCAACCAACCCCCTCCCTAGCATTAAAGACACATTTGGATGGATGTTACATTCACCGCTACCAAACATAGCAAAAACTTACATCCAGTGTCTCTTCTGGTGTAGACATTCTCTTTCTTCATTTTCTCTATTTGGCGCAGACCGCCATGATGAGTTCTTTCAGCCACATCTGTCTCTCTGCATAGTTTGACACACAGACATTTTAAGTTCCTCACTTTTCTATCATCCTCCCCCTCCTGGTGCACCAACAGTGTCATCCTGCTGCTACCCCCAGTACTGTTCCCACGGTCCTCCCCAATGCCCCCAAATACTACACTGTAGAAATAATAGTTAGTTCCCCTATAGTAACAGTGCTCCCCAAAGCTCTCCGTATTGTTCCAAATAATAACACCTCGCCAGTTGTACCCCAGGTAGTAGTAATAATTTCCCATAATAGAAATAATGTTCCTCAGCATAAAACCCTTCTTTTGCCAGGGAGGAGACTGGAGAAGCCGCTCAGTGCACCGCCTGTATTGTTTTGCACTTAAGTTCCTCCAGTAAAGAAGCACACTGGTTTACTACAGACCCCGGAGTGCACTACACTTTACCATGCTCCAGAGAGCAGCAACACATGTCCAGAGAACCCACAGCAGCTTGGGGGCCACACCAAACCCAACCACTGCACAACCTATGGAGATGTGCAGTTCTCATCACCCATTATAATGGAGGTGAGACCAACCTAGAACCGACTCCTTCTTTTCATAGGCCCAATAACTTCCACAGGGCTATTTGTGTAGTACAGTCCCTTGTCCAGGCTATGCCTCTTCCATTGGCTTTTATTTTTGAAGGACTTGGTAAATTATGGAGACACATGGTCAATGTCTCTATTTACCATCTCAACCATCATTAATCTCTTCTGTTTTAGATCCTCCGACACTACAACCGACACAAGAAATGGGATGCATTCTACGTTGTCTCTCACATGGTGCTGAGTATACGTTACCTTCTAGCTTGCTGTCTGAAGCCTCCTTAGATGTTCTAGATATCCACCTGCAAGACCCTCTATGTCGGGCGGAGATGGATGATGAAAACATTGTTATTAAGATACCATTCATCGGATGTGGATCTAGAGTTCTGGTAAAGATCACGCTATATACAGTACAGACCAAAAGTTTGGACACACCTTCTCATTCAAAGAGTTTTCTGTATTTTCATGACTATGAAAATTGTAGATTCACACTGAAGGCATCAAAACTGTGAATTAACACATGTGGAATTATATACTTAACAAAAAAGTGTGAAACAACTGAAAATATGTCTTATTCTAGGTTCTTCAAAGTAGCCACCTTTTGCTTTCATTACTGCTTTGTACACTCTTGGCATTCTCTTGATGAGCTTCAAGAGGTAGTCACCTGAAATGGTTTTCCAACAGTCTTGAAGGAGTTCGCAGAGACACTTAGCACTTGTTGGCCCTTTTGCCTTCACTCTGCGGTCCAGCTCACCCCAAACCATCTCGATTGGGTTCAGGTCTGGTCAGGGGGGGCCCTGCTTCAGTCTCGATGGCAGCATTTAGATTGGGTGGGGAATTTCCCAGCTTAGGAGTTAGTGTTACCAACATGAAAGGGGGTGTTTCCAAGCATGGTCACTATGCTTGGGGACACCCTATGGATGTATAAGTCTAATTGTGACTGTATTTATTAACTGTTTCTGGGGGGATATGAACTCACAACCTTAACTACTGGGCTATAGAGCTCAGTGCCAAGTAGCGTCAAGTAGTATAATACCATAGACACTTCTATGAGATTTACAACACTGACCAATTTAACATTGAGTTCTATAGCCCCGTGGTAAAGGTTCTTGCCTTTAGTGTAAATGGTTGGGAGTTTGAATCACCAAAGAAACTTTTTTAAAAATAGAGGCCAAATAAAACTTAAATACATAGGGTGTCCCCAACAATGAAATGTTTGATTTTATTGCGAAAAAAAATCGCGCAAAACATAAAATATGATCAAATATCACTCATATTAACCCACACTAACCTTTTTAACTTGTTTAACCAGTATTTTTTGTTGGGAAAGGTGGCAACCCTAGCACCACCCGTTCATTAGGACTCACTTCGTAAAAAATTATCGCAATATTTTGACCCTCATAACTTTTTTATAGTTATTTCTATGGAGATGTCTGGGGCTCATTTTTGTGGGGCGATTTGTCATTTTTGACAGTACCATTTTGGGGTGTGTATGACTTGATCACTTTTTATTACATTTTCTTGGGAGATAAAGTGATGAAAAAAACGTGAATTTCGTGTTTTAGCATGCGATGATACCCATAATGCTATTTTTATTTTGTGATTTTTTGTTTTGGGGAATGGTAGTGATTTTAAATTTTAAGGTGTTTTCAAAACTTTTTTTACTTTTTTTTTACTTTTTTTTTTTTTTTTTTTTTTTACTTTTTCTTAAGTCCCCCAAGTGGACCACAACTTACAATCATCAGTAAATTGCTCTATTAGTCTGTATAGAAATCACTATATCACAGTTTAGTGCTGCCATCTAGTGGCCTGAACTGGGATATACCAACAATGAGCCTGGAAGCCTAGTACAGGCTGCAGCTTATTTATAGAAAAGGGTGCTTTCCCCAATCTCCGCTGGGGGAAAGTGCGCCTGAAGATGAATCCATCTTTAACACTCTCAGATGCCGTGAGTGAGGGGAACTCATTGTTGTGAAGAACCTTGTGAGAAGCTTCATGGGGTGTAAATCTGTGAGGGATTGCCGGAATCGACAGAACGTAACTGTGTTGTTAGTACATTATTACAATATTTGGGGCCCCACTTTTGATTTTGCCCAGGGCCACATTTTGTCTAAAACCGGCCCTGGGTCTGGTGACTGTGGAGGCCAGGTCATCTGGCGTAGCACCCCATCACTCGCCTTCTTGGTCAAATAGCCCGTACACAGCCTGGAGGTGTGTTTGGGGTCATTGTCCTGTTGATAAATAAATGATGGTCCAACTAAACGCAAACCGGATAGAATAGCATGCCGCTGCAAGATGCTGTGGTAGCCATGCTGGTTCAGTATGCCTTCAATTTTGAATAAATCCCCAACAGTGTCACCAGCAAAGCCCCCCCACACCATCACACCTCCTCCTCCATGCTTCACGGTGGGAACCAGGCATGTAGAGTCCATCCGTTCACCTTTTCTGCGTCGCACAAAGACACGGTGGTTGGAACCAAAGATCTCAAATTTGGACTCATCAGACCAAAGCACGGATTTCCACTGGTCTAATGTCCATTCCTTGTGTTCTTTAGCCCAAACAAGTCTCTTCTGCTTGTTGCCTGTCCTTAGCAGTGGTTTCCACCATGAAGGCCTGCTGCACTCAGTCTCCTCTTAACAGTTGTTGTAGAGATGTGTCTGCTGCTAGAACTCTGTGTGGCATTGACCTGGTCTCTAATCTGAGCTGCTGTTAACCTGCGATTTCTGAGGCTGGTGACTCTGATTAACTTATCCTCCGCAGCAGAGGTGACTCTTGGTCTTCCTTTCCTGGGGCGCTCCTCATGTCAGCCAGTTTCTTTGTAGCGCTTGATGGTTTTTGCGACTGCACTTGGGGACACTTTCAAAGTTTTCCCAATTTTTCGGACTGACTGACCTTCATTTCTTAAAGTAATGATGGTCACTCGTTTTTCTTTACTTAGCTGCTTTTTTCTTGCCATAATACAAATTCTAACAGTCTATTCAGTAGGACTATCAGCTGTGTATCCACCTGACTTCTGCCCAACACAACTCATGGTCCCAACCCCATTTATAAGGCAAGAAATCCCACTTATTAAACCTGACAGGGCACACCTGTGAAGTGAAAACCATTTCAGGTGACTACCTCTTGAAGCTCATCAAGAGAATGCCAAGAGTGTGCAAAGCAGTAATCAAAGCAAAAGGTGGCTACTTTGAAGAACCTAGAATATAAGACATATTTACAGTTGTTTCACACTTTTTTGTTAAAGGGAACCTGTCATCAACTTTATGCTGTCCATAGACAGATGAGTTGATTTCAGAAGTATGTCATTTATAAGTTAAAAGTACGTGGTTACTGAGAACCAGCATCACAATCATTGCAGACTGGGCCTGGAAAAGAGTCAAATCTTCATGAGAAAAGTCATGGTTATTCATAAATTCCTGCTCTTCCCGCCCACCTGCTGATGACTGACAGTCTTCTACCTAGTTTTCTCCCTTTCTATGTAGGAGAGAATTGCCAATCATCAGCAGATGGGCGGGAGAGCAGGAGATTAGGAATAACCAGGACTCTTCTCAGGTAGATTTGACTCTTTTCAAGGCCTGGGCTGCAATGATTATGATGCTGGTTCTCAGCAACCGCTTACATTTAGCTCATGAGTGACACATCGCTGAAATCAGCATTTCTGTCACTAATTTATTCTGCCCTCAGTAAGGTCAGCATAAAGTTGATGACAGGTTCCCTTTACGTATATAATTCCACATGTGTTAATTCATAGTTTTGATGCCTTCAGTGTGAATCTACAATTTTCATAGTCATGAAAATACAGAAAACTCTTTGAATGAGAAGGTGTGTCCAAACATTTGGTCTGTACTGTATATCTATATCTATATTACTATAGAAGACATTGATCTCAGAAATTACATTTCACCCTCATCTTCAAATGTCTGCTGTCTCCAGGAACATATCCAGAAACTTTAGGGCCCCAAAACACAGCAAAAACTCAATGAGTTTGCCAAATGTATTATTTTTAAAATTTAAAAATTTGAGTTAATGCCCCATAATGTCACAGTATACCTTCTAGAGCTCAAAATACTATAATGCCAATGTTCTGCAGCCACCACCAGGGGGAGCTAACTGCACGTAGGTTTATATGGCTAATGATGAACTCTAAATATTAGCATGCAGTGGGCTACTGCAATGACAATGTATTGGCAAGTAGGTTATGATTTTCTGTGCTGTGGACCCATCTAATGACAGTATAGACAGACCAACAGAGTGAGAGGGACACAGAGAAATAGAGAGGGAGATATAAATTCATAAGCGAGGACAAGTGAGGAGTAAAGAGAAATAGAAAGCATGGGGAATATGCTCAGGGCATGACCCATGTCGCACTAGACATCTTGCTGTTTCTTGTTCTATGTGTTGTACATGTTAATGTTTTCTTTACTTGCAGTACACTGCCTTTTTAGAGTAAGATAGATACTAGTGATGACTGTCAGTACTGTGTTTTGTGCATCCAGCATATATGCACTGTATTATGTTGAAATACGTTGTGCATGCTGCGCCCCATCCTGTTCATGTAATGTAATGTGTCTTGTAGTGATGTCTCCTGACACTAGGTGTCAGTATTGCTTGTCATATAAAGACTTGTAGCAGGGAACAGCCAGGAGTATGTGTGGCTGAAGCCACGTGGTGTGAGAGGAGAATCAGGTCAGATCAGTGAGTCAGTTAACTGGCAGGATGCAAGTTTTCAAAGAAAGGCCGGAGGATTGTTGTATAACAGAGAAAGAGAGAAAGGAATCTTACATGATATGGTTAACTATTTCATGTCTTCTTTCTCCAGTATGAGGATGGGAGAACCTTCTATGCTAACACCATCTACGGGACCATCCCTGACACAGACGTTCATCGCATCGAGATCCCAGTGAGATGTGAAATGGAGAGTAATAAGTCCCTGGAATTGGTCCTTAACCCTAAAGTGAAGAGTAAGATCTGTAAAGGTTATTACAACGTCTCAATGAGACTCTACCAGAGCGACGTCTTCACTGAGCCGGTCACACTGTATCCTCATGAGGTCGACCTCCACAGCAATCTACATGTGGAGCTGGAGGTCGAGTCAGAAGATGAGGAGCTGCAGATATTCATAGAAACCCTCAAAGCTTCCCCTTCATTAGAGGGAACGAATAACAAGTACACGGTCATCCACCACGGGTGAGAAACCAGGGATGGGAAACCCATGTATTCACCGCTGCACACGTGTAGCCTTACAGCGGTCATGAGAATGGTTACATTACTGTCTCCAGGTCAGATAGATAGATAGATAGATAGATAGATAGATAGATAGAATATAGATTGAAAGATATAGTACAGTAGATTGGATGGATGGATATTAGATGGATAGAGAGATAGATAGATAATATTATAGAAATGTCTTTGCTCTGTTCTCAGGTGCCATCAGGACTCTACATTACAGATTCACCCGGTGACGGACCGACGCCTGCAGCGCCTCAGTTTTCACGTCTTTAAGCTTGATAATTTCCGTGAGGTTTATCTTTCCTGTGATGTCATCATCTGTCACAACTCCACCACCCCAAATCGCTGCACTCAAGGTTGTATCTCCCCAAGATCGAGACGTTCCGTCCGCACCTCGGGGGAAGAACAGGACACTGCCTGGTTATCTCAAGGGCCCATTGTGTTCAGATCCGGTAAGTAGACGCCGTATATTCATGTGTCATACGGTAACGGGTTCCCTTTAAATTCTGTGACGTTTTTCATCTTCTCATAGACAAGAATGGCGTCCTGGCACCAGCGCTGTCCATTGGATTGGGGATGATTCTTCTGGCAGGACTGGCTCTGGTCATTCAGAAAGAATATTACCGAAAAAAGATGGCGGCTTTCCTTCAAAGTGGAAATGACCGTTCCTGAAAGAATCATCTGTATGCCGAATATATAAAAGTTGTATCTATCTATCTATCTATCTATCTATCTATCTATCTATCTATCTATCTATCTACTATCTATCTATATCTGCTCTTGTGGAATCTGGGATTATTCCCTGTGTTATGACGCTCTCTAGGGGACTAGAGATAAACACATATATTTTGAATAACTTGTAACTTGTACAACTATGGCAGAAGTATCTATCAATATCTAAGTATCTATATAGCAGTAATCAATGTATAAAGCGGCACGTATCCAATGCCAGGTGCAATCCCCTTGTAAAATCCCGGACAAGGATTCCAAAAATAGTCAAAATATTAAAGAGGCAGCACTCCGGTCTTGAGGTGAAAAAACAGTGGATCACATTATTACACCCAGAACTTGCAACATTTCAGCTCATTAAGTATCTATATATCTATCATCTATCTGTCTAATTAGAAAAGGCTTAAAGGGGTATTCCGATCTTGGACAATGGGGACATATCGCTAGGATATGCCCCCCTTGTTCTATAGGTGCGGGGCCAACCGCTATATCGAGAACGGGCCCCGAAAGTGAAGGAGAGTGCACCGCGCATCTAATTATCTATCTATCTATCTATCTATCTATCTATCTATCTATCTATCTTACCTATTGTCGGACATTATGGGGGAATTAATGATCCTTTTTTCACTAAAATTCTGTCAGGAAAAAAATGTACAAATTTGGCACATACCATTATTACAGAAATATTTGCAACTTTTGTCATTTCATGCAGTATATGTTAATTAGGAGAACGCCAGATTTATTAACTTCAACTTTTATAAAAAGTTGTTAAAAAAAGTATAGTTGTACTCCAGTGTGTGTGGGTAGGGGGACTCTACAGATCAAATGAAAAATCCCAGAAACATGTATATAACAATAACGCTCTATATCTGTATTTGACATTTCATGTTTATTAGATTTATATGACTTGTTATACACATTCAATAAAATATATTGTCCAACATGGACTCCTGACTTTGTAAGTCAGACATTAAAGGGGGCGTCCCCTATAGGCAGATGTGGGAGTTACACTGCAGGAGGTCCACTCAGGACGTAGTGGAGAGCTGCTGGAAGGAGCCTCCTTCTTTCTGTCTGGAGGACTTGGTCTGACCGTGTATTACATGATGGCACCGGCAGCCGCCCCCGGCTATGACTGCTGATCACCAGAGGATCCACCAAGATGATCGCTGCCTCGTCCTGATTGGACTTTTGATTTAAAGGGGAATACAGATCGTTAACATGATCAATGGTCATAGATGTCTGAGCATGCTCACTACTGTCCTAATTAAAGTCAATGGGAGTAAAAGAAACGGCCAGAACACTATGGAACATGCCTCTAAGTCCAGTAATGAACCAAAGTCGTTCAGAACCCTGACTGGTGAAGGATTGTGCAAAAATGGAAGTACAAGCAAAATCCTTTACAGTCTGACCATGTAGGCACGTGCCCACGTTCAGAAGTAAGGGCTGTGACTGCTAGATCAGACTACACAGGGTTTGTTTGTAGTCTGTAACCATGGAGACACATAGGTTTGTGTAGGAGCTGCACACGCAATATTATAGATTGTTCATCAAAGCCACATGTGATGTTCCTACAGCTTTCATTTTAGATACATTGAAGCAAAGGTGCCGGTCTGGTCAAATTACTTTCATCCAGGCAGAATAAACCATATTGTGGGAGGAGAAGCAAACTGTCCCTTATGAGAGGGTGGAGATAGCAGGACTCAAGATTTCTTGATGTGGGTAGGGGAAGCAGGGATTGCAGGCGTTTTTTAAGAGTTTGTGGGAAGCAGGACTCACAGGCTTTCTCTATGATTGGGCGTGGGAAGCAGGACTTCGAGACTCCCTATGTGTGTGCAGGGGAGGCAGGACTCATAGGCTTTCTCTATGAGTCCTGGGAAATTTAAACAGCGCTTTACATGAAAGTTCAGAGTAAAATATATATAATTGAAAATAGTACAGCATTTCCCCCTCTATCGTATGCTGCCTTCAGATAGGAGACACCAGTAGCCACACATTACATCAACTGGACTGATGACAGAAAAAGATTGGATCTAGAGAACTTCCCGGGAAGTGTTATGTCATCTGGTTACTATATATCAGAGCTCTAGAGAAAGGGAGGTGCAGTCAAGATGAATCTGTCAGAGGCGCTTCTCGTCTTCTGTGGCTGGAGTCTCCTTTACGGTCAGTGTACATTCATATCTTTTATATGTTGTATAAACCCTTAAAGGGAGTGTAGAATTTTTAAAGACTTTTATTAATTTTTCTGGTGCAAAAAATATATATAATTGAGCACAAAAAGAGTTACTTTGCAAAAATCTCTTACCATTGTGTGTATGCCGCTCCTGTGCAGACCTATGCTCCCTTTCATCCATTCTCTTACTTATTTCTGAAATACATTCAGTAGCAAGAAATAAAGGTCAGGTGCCTCTACCTCCTCTGAAAAATCTGTGTGCTAGATGTGACCTGTAATGTGTTTTCTATGTTGTAGATGTCACGCCGACGTCAGTTCTATCTGAGAAATCCAGTTTACAACCAGGTATTGCATATTATCTTCACTTTCCTGTATTTTATCCCTCGTACAAGTATTTGTTATATTAAAGGGATTCTGTAGGAACCGCTGCCCTTGATCAAGTTTTCTACATGAGTTCTATAATGCATTGATTTCCTTGCAATTCTCTCAATTCTGCCTCCATCCACCACTAGGGGGAGCTTAGGCGCCCAAAGCATATGAATTTATTATACAATGTATGCAGTTACCTTTTAGGCTCCTCCTAGTGGTGACATCAGGAAACCAGAATTTCTTTATTTTACTTTTAAGCTCTGTATTAGAAAAAATTCCAACCCCTATAAAGAGACCCTAGGTTCCTTGATCTCACTGTGTAGGTCCGTTAGTGTCCATCAAAGTAAAAATTGTTGTTAGCTTGTCTGATTCATTCCATAAAATTCACACTGAGTTTTTGCTTTTTTTTCCCTCCAGGACAGCGTCAAAGAAAATTTATAGCTCTTTTCATGCAAGACTCCTATGCAAACGCAAACACAAATTTACAGCTGTATCTTGTGACCGATGAAAAAGCAGCCACAGTCACGGTGACGGTGTCTCAGCCGTTCTTCAACAAGACGGTGTCCATTGACCAGAACAGTAGCAGTCTGGTGACCCTGGACTACCGATATATGATCACAGAGAAGGACATCACTTCCAAAGTAATATTGGTGACATCAGATGAGGCCATATCTGTCATTGCGTTTTACACAGCCAAGAACAGCGCTGATGCCACAATCTGTCTGCCACAAGAAGACCTTGGTAGGGAATACTATGTAATTACTCATGGAGATGAAACAAGTGGACAAATTGAGGGAACTAGCAGACAATTTGCGGTGGCCAATGGATTTGAACGTGATGTCCAAGTGCTCATTACAGTACGGGGATCCATCACATACTATGGGAAATCCTACAAAACTGGAGAATCATTCACATTAACACTAAGAAAGCAACAAGTCATTCAGTTTCAGGGTTCTGGTGACCTCACTGGGAACGAAAATCTCATCCTCAGCCTCGGTGGCCGTGTTTGCTGGTCATACATGTTATAAGGGAATTAACTCTGCTTGTGATGTCCTCATTGAGCAGCTCCATCCTGTAGAGAACTGGGGCAATGTCTTTGCGGTCTTCCCAGTCTTTACCCATACTCAAGATGTCATCAGTATCATTTCAGGAAGTCCTGATACCATTGTGACCATTAATAGCCCAGGAGGCACCACCCAGTATAGTCTACGTGAAGGTGCCCATGTCCAACTCACTGTAGACAAAATCCTGCTCATCAATGCGACCAAACCTGTGATGGTCTCATATTTGCTCCAGGAATCTAGCACAGCAGGTATAACATATTCTTATAATCCATCTATGATGACCGTCCCACCATCGTTACTGGGAAGGAGATATTACAAGTTTGTGACGCAGTCTTCCTACGACAACTTCATCCTCATTGTATCTCAGACGTCTTCAGACTCAGACTTCTACCTGGATGGACAACCACTAAGTTCTTACCCAACAACTATGAAGGAATTCAATGGGTTTAGAGGTTGGCAAGTCACATTGGGCAAAACTGAGGGGCATCACGAGATATACCACAAGACGTCCACATTCACTGTTTATGTTTTTGGAGTTGGGTCTCGTATCTCCTTTGGATATTCCATAGGCCAAAGTTCACCATATCCAGGTAAGAGGCGGGTAACACATAAGTGTTTGGGTAGAGGCTTTGTAACCCTCGAGGCTCCAGCTCAACAGTGTCAATTACTTCTCATTCACTCAAAAGGACGCATGGGAACAGTAGTGTTATTTTTGACACCGTTCCTAGTAATTGCTCTGACATTTACCCTAAGGCTCTGTAGTGTAAGACAAGGGAGCCCATAGCAAGATAAAAACTGGGCCCATTTCAACAGCTTTCTGACATTAGCAAACACTTTACTGCCCTGAGAAGGAGATCCTGGTGACCCCATCCTATTACTATGACTAAAATGTTCAGTACTTTGTAACCTGTGGAGATGACATCTCTGTGCAGTTCTCATCACACATTATAATAGGGTTGAGACCGGCTTAGAACCAACTTCCTCTTTCCATAGGCGCCTTAGCAGCCTCAACGCTGTACCTGTAGTACATAGTCTCCTATTAAGGCTATGCCTTTTCTATTGGCTTTCATTCTTGAAGGACTTGGTAAAGTATGGAGAAACATGGTCATTGTCTCAATTTACCATCCGAACCATCGTTAACCTTTCTGTTTCAGATCCTCCAACGCCACAACCGACGCAAGACGTGGGCTGCATTCTACGTTGTCTCTCAATGGTGCTGAGTATACATTACCTTCCAGCTTGGTGTCTGAAGCCTCCTTAGATGTTCTAGATATTCACTTGCAGGACCCTTTATGCCGGGCGGAGATGGATGATGAAAACATTGTTATTAAGATACCATTCAGCAGATGTGGATCTAGAGTTCTGGTGAAAATCATTACTATATGTAAAAGAAATATAATGTAAAAACATTTATTCTAGAAATTAGGTAAAATTAAATTTCACCACACCTGCAAATATCTGCTGTCTCCAGGGATGGTTGTACAAATTTTAGAGCCCTAAATCATGGGCTGAGGGGGGAGGGGGGTGTGCTGTTTCAGTTTTCGCCTCAGGCAGCAGAAAGGCTAGGTGCACCCTGAATAGGAGGGGTGGAGTGGAGAAACTCAGCACAAACAAATAAAATGTTACAATTCCTGTCTCTCATAGACTTGCATTAGAGCTTCAGTGATACTCAATGGCAATGACACAGCAGTTTTTCCAGACAAAAACAAGTTTTCCAGACAAAATAACAGCTGAACTAGTTATTAAAAAGGTCAGTCTGTCTGGTTTTGGTGGTAATCATGTCTGGCTTTTCCCTCCGAAACATGGTCTTATTTTAGCTGTGGAAAATTACAAGCTTCTCATTATTAGCTAGACAGTCCCAAAAGTCTCTCAGTATTCATTAAAGGGGTTGTCTCATCATGGACAATGGGGGAATATTGCTAGGATATGCCCCCATTGTCTTATAGGTGTGGGTCCCACCGCTCAGGCCTGCACCTATATCGAGAATGGAGCCCCACAAGTGAAGGCGGTCGCACTATGCATGCGCAGCCGCCCTCCATTCATTTTTTATGGGGGCGGCGAAAATAGCCAAGCACCTGTTTGGCTATTTCTGACAGCCCCACAGAAATGAATGGGGAGCGGGGGCTGCTTATGTGTGGTACGCTCCCATTTACCTCTATGGAGAGCCCTCCTGCCACCACCTTGCGGGGCTCCGTTCTCGATATAGATGCGAGTCCCAGCGGGGGTATCCTTGCAATATGCCCCCATTGTCTATGATGAGACAACTCCTTTAACCCTTTCCACAGTGCTGTGCAAATACAGTACAAATAATCGGGATATATATAATAAAGTACATATAAAATGCAGTTACACAGTATTAAACAGTGTGTCAGTGCAAGTTAACCCTTTAAAGTGACATAAAGTAAGTAGTTGATGACTTTGCATAGGAGAAACAGGCAAATGTCCACAAATGTCCAGAATTCAAAGTACCCCTGCTCCAGGGCACTACACATGCTGATGTTTTCTTTATTTGTAGGATGCAGTCTCTTTAAAAGAAAGATACTTGTGATCAGTGTCAATGTTGTGTTCTGTGTGTTCATTGTGTGTTTACTGTATTATATTGAAATTCTGTTCATGTAAATTAATGGGTCTTGTAGTGCTGTCTCATGACACTAGATGTCACTGTTGCATGTTATAAAAAGACTTGTAGCTGGGAACAGCCAGTAGTATGTGTGGCTGAAGCCACGTGGTGTGAGAGGTTGATGTAAGAAGCTGTAGGTTAGTCAGTTAACTGGCAGGATGCAAGTTGCCAAAGAGAGGCTGGAGGATTGTTGTATGATGCACATGGAGAGAGATTAATAGGGAGAAATGAGAGAGAAGGAAGGAAGCAACAAAGGAAGGAAGGAAGCAAGCAACGAAGGAAGGAAGGAAGGTCTTATGATATGGTTAACTATTTCATGTCTTCTTTCTGCAGTATGAGAATGGGAGAACCTTCTATGCTAACACCATCTACGGGACCATCCCTGACACAGACGTTTATCGCATCGAGATCCCAGTGAGATGTGAAATGGAGAGTAATAAGTCCCTGGAATTGGTCCTTAACCCTAAAGTGAAGAGTAAGATCTGTAAAGGTTATTACAACGTCTCAATGAGACTCTACCAGAGCGACGTCTTCACTGAGCCGGTCACACTGTATCCTCATGAGGTCGATCTCCACAGCAATCTACATGTGGAGCTGGAGGTCGAGTCAGAAGATGAGGAGCTGCAGATATTCATAGAAACTCTCAAAGCTTCCCCTTCATTAGAGGGAACGAATAACAAGTACACGGTCATCCACCACGGGTGAGAAACCAGGGGCTGGAAACCCATGTATTCAACGCTGCACACCTGTAGTCTTACAGCGGTCATGAGAATGGTTACATTACTGTCTCCAGGTCAGATACATAGATAGATAGATAGATAGATAGATATAATACAAAAAGCGAGGCAGCACTCCAGTCTGTGAAAAACGGTGTTGGGCTTTATTCCAAACAAAGATGCAACGTTTCGGTATTCTCAATGATACCTTTCTCAAGCATAACAAATTCAGTGTGACAACCTCAATATATAGTGAACAAAGGCGGAGTTAAACAATCATGTGACACATATCATGTGATCAGTGAAATAACAGGCTCTTTTTTTTAAAGGGAAAGAAACTTGTATAGAAAAAAATCTGTGACAAAATACCAGTGCTCCTGTCATACATAGTTGCGATTAAGGATCAGCCTATTTCTGGCCATCTTTCATATAATATCAAGTGTAAACATTATATGGGTGCACTGTGTTATAAAAAAAATTAAAACCACTATCATATAAGAGCATCATAGATGCGAAAATACCTAGATAGTTAGATAGAATCCAGCGTCACAGTAGACCGTTCACGCTTGCGCAGGTCTCCCGATCATGTGACCATACTCGGTCACATGTCGTGTCACATGATTTCGCTCCCACTGCCGTCACAGAGCGAAGGGCTTCATCCCTCCCTCTTGCGCATGCCGTGGGTATCACCATTCATTCAACCTTACAGTATGTAATCATACGTATCGGGCGATCAAAGTTCACTATAATTCAGTGGCATCAATGGACCAACAGGTCCGACTAACATACATGTGAAATGGATAACTTTGGTCATTGGGCATATAGTGCACATGCACATCCCACTCAAGGACATGCATGAACACCATGGCCAACCGGGTGCAGAACAAGGAGCGACCAGTCCGCCCTTGAGTAGACTGCTCAGTCCTCATGTCATCGGGACACAGACCTCGGCACGAGTGTCGACGTCCGTCTCCACAGACTAATTCCACTAGCCGGTGAGGTGCCCACCCTGACCATTCATTCTACAAAGGTACATAAAATATGGCCACTATAATTAGTGAACTATATATCCCATATATCAAGGAATCATAGATACTAGTATTGCGAAACAAATGGTTACAGACATTCCGGACACTAAATAGTATGCAAAAGTAAAAAAATATATGGCATTTCCCCATCTTGATGCTCCTCTTATTCATCTGAAGGACCATCGAGATCTATAAATAAGACGAGACAAAAACATAATATCATGCTCATAGATCAAAACAAAGTCACACCAAACATAAACCCTACAACAGAGCTATCGAGGACAAAGCACCACATACATCAGGCATACCGCATTCTTTTCATAGATACACAGACAGATTGAAGTCCACATTGAGACCATTGGGTTTCAGTGTCCCCAGTCTGTGTATCCACTCCAATTCTTTTCTCTTAAGAATACGCTCCCTATCGCCCCCTCTCCTTGGTGGGGGAACATGATCTATTAGCATAAATCTGAAATCCTTCTCCGAGTGCCCCCCTCCACATAGATAGATAGATAGATAGATAGATAGATAGATAGATAGATAGATAGATAGATATTAAATAGAGACTAAATATTACTTAGATAGATTATAGAAAGTTAGATGATAGATAGATACTGTAGATATAGATTGAAAGATATTAAATTGAAAGATATGGTAGATTGGATGGATATTAGATGGATAGAGAGATAGATAGATAGATAATATTATAGAAATGTCTTTGCTCTGTTCTCAGGTGCCATCAGGACTCTACATTACAGGTTCACCCGGTGACGGACCGACGCCTGCAGCGCCTCAGTTTTCACGTCTTTAAGTTTGATAATTTCCGTGAGGTTTATCTTTCCTGTGATGTCATCATCTGTCACAACTCCACCCCCCCAAATCGCTGCACTCAAGGTTGTATCTCCCCAAGATCGAGACGTTCCGTCCGCACCTCGGGGGAAGAACAGGACACTGCCTGGTTATCTCAGGGGCCCATTGTGTTCAGATCCGGTTAGTAGACGCCATATATTCATGTGTCATACGGTAACGGGTTCCCTTTAAATTCCGTGACGTTCTTCATCTTCTCACAGACAAGCAGAATGGCGTCCTGGCACCAGCGCTGTCTATTGGATTGGGGATGATGGTTCTTCTGGCAGGACTGGCTCTGGTCATTCAGAAAGAATATTACCGAAAAAAGATGGCGGCTTTCCTTCAAAGTGGACATGACCGTTCCTGAAAGAATCATCTGTATGCCGAATATATAGAAGTTGTATCTATTATCTATCTATCTATCTATCTATCTATCTATCTATCTATCTATCTCATATCTATCTGTCTATCTATTTATCTATCTGTCTATCTATCTATCTATCTATCTATCATCTATCTATCTATCTATCTATCTATCTATCTATCTATCATCTGAAAAACATCAAAACACAAGCAAAGTTTTATTATCCCTCTGCTCTTGGTGAATCTGGGATTATTCCCTGTGTTATGACGCTCTCTAGGGAACTACAGATAAACACATATATTTTGAATAACTTGTAACTTGTACAACTATGGCAGAAGTATCTAATATCTAAGTATCTATATAGCAGCAATCAATGTATAAAGCGGCATGCATCCAATGCCAGGTGCAATCCCCTTGTAAAATCCCGGACAAGGATTCCAAAAATAGTGAAAATATTCCGGTTGAGGTGAAAAAACAGTGGATCACTTTATTACACCCAGAACTTGCAACATTTCAGCTCGTTTAGTATCTATATATCTATCATCTATCTGTCTAATTAGAAAAGGCTTAAAGGGGTATTCCCATCTTGGACAATGGGGAGATATCGCTAGGATATGCCCCCCTTGTCCTATAGGTGCGGGTCCCACTGCTGGGATCCGCACCTATATCGAGAACGGGTCCCCGAAAGTGAAGGAGGGCGCACCGCGCACGTGCGCCCCGGCTCCCATTCATTTCTATAGAGCCAATGGAAATAGCCGAGCCAGCGCTCGGCTATTTTCGGCGGCCCCATACAAATGAATAGAGGGTGACTGCGCATGCGCGGTGCACCCTCCTTCACTTTTGGGGCCCCGTTCTCGATATAGGTGTGGGTCCCAGCAGTGGGACCCGCACCTATAGGACAAGGGGGGCATATCCTAGCGATATCTCCCCATTGTCCAAGATGGGAATAACCCTTTAACTCATTCAGAGTCACGTCAAAGAATCATCTGTATGCCTAATATATCTATCTATCTATCTAATTATCTATCTATCCATCTATCTATCTATCTATCTATCTATCTATCTATCTATCTATCTCATATATCTATCTATCTATCTATCTATCTATCTATCTATCTATCTATCTATCTATCTATCTATCTATTTATCTATCTATCCATCTATCTATCTCATATATCTATCTATCTATCTATCTATCTATCTATCTATCTATCTATCTATCTATCTATCTATCTATCTATCTTACCTATTGTCGGACATTATGGGGGAATTAATGATCCTTTTTGCACTAAAATTCTGTCAGGAAAAAAATGTACAAATTTGGCAGATACCATTATTACAGAAATATTTGCAACTTTTGTCATTTCATGCAGTATATGTTAATTAGGAAAACACCAGATTTATTAACTTCAACTTTTATAAAAAGTTGTTAAAAAAAGTATGGTTGTACTCCAGTGTGTGTGGGTAGGGGGACTCTACAGATCAAATGAAAAATCCCAGAAACATGTATATAACAATAACGCTCTATGTCTGTATTTGATGCTTCGTGTTTATTAGATTTATATGACTTGTTATACACATTCAATAAAATATATTGTCCAACATGGACTCCTGACTTTGTAAGTCAGACATTAAAGGGGGCGTCCCCTATAGGCAGATGTGGGAGTTACACTGCAGGAGGTCCACTCAGGACGTAGTGGAGAGCTGCTGGAAGGAGCCTCCTTCTTTCTGTCTGGAGGACTTGGTCTGACCGTGTATTACATGATGGCACCGGCAGCCGCCCCCGGCTATGACTGCTGATCACCAGAGGATCCACCAAGATGATCGCTGCCTCGTCCTGATTGGACTTTTGATTAAAGGGGAATACAGATCGTTAACATGATCAATGGTCATAGATGTCTGAGCATGCTCACTACTGTCCTAATTAAAGTCAATGGGAGTAAAAGAAACGTCCAGAACACTATGGAACATGCCTCTAAGTCCAGTAATGAACCAAAGTCGTTCAGAACCCTGACTGGTGAAGGATTGTGCAAAAATGGAAGTACAAGCAAATCCTTTACAGTCTGACCATGTAGGCACGTGCCCACATTCAGAAGTAAGGGCTGTGACTGCTAGATCAGACTACACAGGGTTTGTTTGTAGTCTGTAACCATGGAGACACATAGGTTTATGTAGGAGCTGCAAACACAAAATGTTACATTGTTCATCAAAGTCACATGTGATGTTCCTACAGCTTTTATTTTAGATACATTGAAGACAAGGGCCGGTCTGGTCTAATTACTTTTATCCAGATGGCATAAACCATATTGTGGGAGGAGAAACAAACTGTCCCACTACCCATATCTTCACATATGATAGAAAAAAATATTTTAAAATTTATATAGTTCATATGTGAAAGGATATATTGACCCAAAATAAAACAAGAACAAAAAAACTCCCCACAATTCTCAGTTGCTGGTGTCTTGCAGCAGAGTGTAGTCCCGTCTCCTGTAGTGATGCTTCTGTAGAACCAGTCCGAGCACTGACAAGAGACCCATGACCCCAATCACCATCATAAGTGTCGAGAAAGGGACTGTACCGGTATTCTGGGGCTGATCTATAAGAAGAAGATGATATAAGACGGTAAATTGCCATTAAGGTTTCTACCACTAGAATGAGCTTTACAGTATTGTCCACCACACACAAGAGTATGGTAGGAACAGAGGGGGGATGCGACTAAAGCAGAGCATAGATGTAATGACTATTGGTAATGAGAATACAAAAACACAGCAGATTTCTTCTAAGAACAGCGCCACCTCTGCCCACAGGTCGTATGAGGTATAACAGTTCACCCCTATTCACTTCAATGGAACTGAGCTGCAGACTCTACCCATGGCCAGGTGTGGCGCTGTTTCTGGAAGAATCCTGTACAACCACTAATGATACAATTCTAGTGCAGGGCATAAGTGTGCCTTTAAATATGTCTTCTGTGCATTTGAGGATCTGAGGGTAAGAAAATCTCCAGAAATAAAGGATTACTTTTACACTCTTTGCAGAGCTTGTAAGTTTTCGTCCACCGCTATGAGGAGCTTGCTGGGAATGTGTTTGTACTGTTTGGGAGCTGTAGAGATACAGATGCATCAAGCTCCCCCTAGTCCTGAATGAAGAATTAACATATGTATGTAGTGAGCTCCCCCTTGTGGCAGCCGCAGGTAGCAGAATTTTATAATTTCATTCCTTGGTGGTATGAAGGAGAAGACTATCTTAGCACACTTTATAGAGGGGGCACTTTGGTGGCATTGTTTATGTGGGGCTCTCCTGGCAGTAGAACGTTTGGGGGGCAGTCTGTTGGAATTATTAATGGGGTCACTTTAATGAAGATACTATGTCTTTAGTCTTCCAGAAAATGATTCCTAAAAGTAGGTGACAATAATCTTACCGGACATAATTGTGATGGGTCCCTGAGATAATCTGGCAGATGCTAGTTGCACCTTTGAGCTGCGGGCGTCACGTCTGTGTCTCGAGGTGAGGCAGCCTTGAGTGCAGCGGTTTGGTGCGGTTCCGTTGTGGCAGACGATCACATTACAGGACAGGTAAACTTCCGGGAAGTTGTCAAACTTGAATACATGAAAACTGAAGCGCTGCAGTCTCTGATCCGGGACCAGATGAGTCTGGAGAGTCGAATCCTGGGAGCACCTGAAAAGATGGAGGATAACAAGAAGCACTATTTTATTATAAGGTTTCGATGTCTACGTTATATTATACTTGTCCAGGAGTCTCACAAAATAGGGGGGGAGTCTTCTTCACTTTTGACAAAACAGGCAAGTCTCCCACAAAGTTACTGCCAGTTGCCCCTAGGGCGAGCTTGCTGCATAGCTATCGATGTTATATATGTTTGCATGCAGTGAGCTCCCCCTGGTGGTGGCTGCAGGTTACACAAATTGTGTCATTTTATTCTAGGGCTGTCTGAGTGGATACACTATGCCGGTGCTGTTTATGGAGGCATGTTGGCATGTGACTTACCCTTGCTGGATGAGATAGTATATCTGCTCCGATTCCCCTAGTGATGGAGAAGCTTTGCATTTCTCTACAAGTATCTGGAGATGTGCATCATCTGACTCCACTTTAAATTCCATATGGAGACTGCCATGAATGTCAACCTCATGGGGATATGTAGTCACCAGGTCGTCGAAGTTTCCCGTTTGATAGAGTTTCAGTGATACGTTATAGTGTCCGAGAGAGACGACGTCGGTGACTTTAGGCTGGAAACTGAAGTCAAGAGTCTCTTTGGTCTCCATTTCACATGTCACTGGGATCTCAATGCGATGGATACTGGTCCCCGGGATAGTCCCATAGATTGTGTTTATATAATAGGTTTTATCACCTTCATTCTGGGGAAATTCAAATATCTAAGTTATAATATAACACCAGTGTATAGTGATCAGTGATTAAAACGAAGGTGGAGTAAACCACCACCACCCCCAACACAGATTAATGGTATGGTCCATGGATAAGTCTTGTGCAATGCATCCATGGTCTAATAGAATGGGGCTAAATATGTCATCAGTCATAGTCACAAGAACCTGCTTCAAAGTAAATGCCATATGTAGTCCTATTCAGTTAATCAATGGATAAATCAAACCCGATTTATCTATGAGCCATACCATTTCACTGTATAGAGATAGACGTATAATGCCCTAGTCCGCACATTACCTTGGATCATCTTAAAGCACCCTTTTTATGCCTAAACTAACCAAGAGCCATAGCAAGGATTTAGTGTGGCACCCGCATAAAATATAACTTAACAACACACATCCCCCATACACACATTACATGCACAATACACACATATACAGTATACACATTGTACAGATACCTTATATACACACACACACTGTACACACTGCACAAGAATGTTACACATATTATACACATTAGGCACACATTACACACACATGTATACACAACGCATACATACAGAAACATTGCGCACACACACACTACAGAAGAATGTTACACTCATACATATTACACATACATATAAACTGTGCATAAATAAGCACACATTGTACACACACTCTGCACAAGAATGTTATGCTTATATTATACACGTTAGACATACGTTACACACACTCTATACCCGTATATACATAATGTATACACACAGACACATTACACAGCATGGGCTCTCTGCGTCATCATCCCTCCATTCCCCCCTGCCAGCCAGCAGTCAGACTTGACTCCGCCCCCTGCACAGACTAGAGCAGCTGATGTCCTGCTGCTGCTGCTGCTAAGAAGAAGGTAAGTATGTTTATTTTTTTAACTTTCTGTGAGTGGCACAATGTGGGCATGTTACTGGGGGCGCAGCATATTACTGGGGGGCACAATGTGGGCATATTACAGGGGGCACAATGTGGGCATATTACAGGGGGGCCCAATGTAGGCATATTACTGGGGGGCACAATGTGGGAATATTACAGGGGGGTACAATGTGGGCATATTACTGGGGGCCCAATGTGGGCATATTAATGGGGGCACATAACTGGGGAATAATTACTTTGTGGGGCATTAAGGGGACTGGGTGGGATTAGGTGTATAGTTATGTTTGGGGCGGAGTTAGAGGCGTGGCTTAGTGCTGAAAAAATTTGCAAAATGTCTCCCTCTTTCTTAATTTGCAAAGTTGGGAGGTATGCATATATGTGGGAGTAATAACCTTCTATGGTACACACAGGAGAGGGAAGGGAAAGGGCAGGACCAAGTACAATTTGCATAGCTGGAGAGTGGCCATTTGCAGCATCTACATGGTGTTTGTGCATTGTTTTATTTGAGATACTATGCATCAATAATTTTTTTAAAAATTGGTTCCAATGAAGGACATGAATGATTGGAGACCATGCATTGCAAGAGTAAGATGTGAAAAGCTACTTAAAGGCAAACATCACAAGATCTCACCAGAACATCAGATCCACATCCCGTAAATGGTATTTTAATAAGAGCAAAATCTCCATCCAGCTCCGCTAGGCACTCGGGATCTTCCAGGTGGACATCCAGGACTTTTAGGTTTGCTTCTGACAACAAGTGGATTGGAAGCTGGTATTCAGCTCCATGCGAAAGACAATGCAGGATGCCTTGTGATGTAGAGTTTCCTGGTGGTGGGTCCGGGGTGGAGGGAGCATCTGACAACCATCAAGATATTTATTAAAGATAGTGCGTACCATGGTGGCAGCTCATGTGACTGGCATGGGGGCCCTGAAGAGAGGGGGTCCAGCATAGGTTGACTACACTTCTTATTTTAATGGGTGGTAACAACCTGTGCTGGGGTCCCCTCACCCCTCAACAAACAAGGATGTGAGGAAATTACTCAAGAATGACGACAAACAAGGGCCAGTTCCTCCTGTGGATTTTTCTGATAGAAAGCTCCAGATGTCCTGCAGTTACATGATAAAATTCTGTCTGCCTACAGCCACCACCAGGGGGAGCCTAGCCGTTAACTGCACATTGTTTATCATTGAACTCAATAACAGTTAGATTCTGAGCTCCCTCTAGTGGTGGTCGCTTGTAGTTAGAGTTTTGGCATGATGGGAATTTAGAGCTTGTTTTTCACAGGGTTAGGAATTCAAAGAGTAAACCTGACTTTAGATCAGGATATGATATGTGTAAATAATATTTCTTTACCTGGATAGATTGTTTCCTGACCCATTGAGTATCCATAGGAAACATAATTCTCAATTCCATAGACATAGATGGTAAATGGCACTGATCGATGGTAAATTTCATGTTGTCCATCAGTTTTACCCAAAGAGACTTCCCAAGAATAGAATCCATTGAGCTCTTTCATAGAGACATTATAAAAGTCTAGCGGATGTTGGTCCAGGTAGAACTCGGGTGAAGGAGCTTGGGATACAATCAGCAGAAAGTTGTAGTATGTGTTCTGTGTTACAAATTTGTAGAACTTTCTAGATGCCAAAGAAGATGGAACCGTGGTAAAGAAAGGGTCATAATGTGTCACGATGTTCGGTTTCTCTTCTTGGAGGAGATATGTAACCATAATGGGTTGGGTAGAATTGATAATGACCCTTTCACTTAAAGAAAATTGGGAATAGGAGGCTTCTTGAAGGTTGTACTGCTCGGATTCGAATTTACCTTGGATACTTATGACTGTATCTGGATTTGCCGCTATTATACTAATTGAATCTTGGGTGTGATCCAACAATGGAAAGACGGCAAAGAGATTCCCCCAGTTTTGCGTGGGATACAGCTGCTCAACCAAGGTATCACAGGTGTTCGCCCAAGAGAAGCATTTTTGGCCACTGAAGACGGCCACCGGGGCAGTTGATGAGATTCTGGTGGCCGTCAGATCTTCAGAACTTTGAAACTGTATGACTTGTTGGTACTCAAGAAGGAAAGAGAAGGATTGTCCTTTTCTATATTCGACTCCATTGAAGGTAATGGATCCTGATGCCGTAATATTCACCAAAACCACTTCTTCTAGACCATTGGCCACTGCAAATTGTTTGTTTGTACCCGAAGCGGGGGTTGATATGTAATATTCAGTACCCAGGTCTTCGAAAGGTAGACAGCTCATGGCATCAGCGGTGGAAGGTGCAGATGAAAAAGCAAAGACAGATATGTCACTGCTGGATTTTATTAGCACGGCCTTGCTGGTGACTTTTTTTTCGGTAATCATATACGTGTAGTTTAGAGTCACCAGGCGACTGCTGTCCCTTTCTATGTACACCGTCTGATTGAAGCTAGGCTGGGCCACCGTGACTGTGACCGTGGCTTCTTTATCATAGGTGACCAGATACAGCTGAAAGGTTGTTGGAGGAGATTCAGAGTGGTTTTCCATAAAAGCTGTTATGAAATGTCTCTGAGCATGTCCTGTAAAATAACAAAAAAAACTCAAAACCAGTGGTATCAAACAATAAAGAGGTGTCTGGTTCAGAAAATACATTTTCCATAGCTTATTAGGGTATAAGATAATATAGGGGGACCTAAAGAGTGTCTCTTGCTCTGGAGTTCCTTGCATGTCCATGCATTATACTACCAGCCAGTTCCAATGGCAAATGTGTAATGCTTCCGTTCTCCTGTGGTGGCACTGCAGGAAAATCGAGCACATCCCTCAGAGCGTACGGCTGATCACTAGAAGTCCTAGCAAAGGGACACTTTGTAATCATCTTATGGTCAGCAGACCCACTGAGGTTTTTATACATTATTCCCATCAAGTCATTTTGACCATTTTTTATTTTTTTTTTACAAATGATGGTATGTAAAAATCTATATTTAGAGACAAACCCCAAGGCAGCACATCCCAATGAAATTGTATCTCCTATCCTCAACCTATCTTAATGGTGTTGGCCTATTTCTTCACCAATAAAATCTAGGATGTTAGCATGCATTTTCTAAGCCAACCTTCAGCCCGTATTTCTGAACCTGAAGGGCTACCACTTTTAAAACTATATATACTTTTATGTGTAATAGATTCATTTTTTTGAGAAAAGGGCACAAAATGGTGAAAAATAATAAAATCATTGATAGTCACCGATCCCCTGACACTTATGTTCTGAGGCTTCTCAGTCCCCCCACTGCTCTCTACTCCCAGGTCCCTCTCGACACACAGGAAATGATGCCCAGCCAATCAATGGCCACAGCAGTGACTCAACTCAGCCAGTGATTGGCTGAGCAGTCATTTTCTGTGTGTCAAGAGGGACCAGGAAGTAAAGACTGGTGGGCAGCTGGGAAGCATCGGAACGTTATCAGCCAGGGATTGTAAGATGAGTATGATTTATGTAGGAAATTCCACACTGTCATGGAAGACAGTGGGTCTGGCTTTTCTAACCCCTGAGGAAACTCTAATCCTGCAGCGCCCTCTGCTGGAAAAATGTGCCATTACATGGGCATTATTCAAAGGAATAGTCAAAAATGTAATGCATTGATGGACTGAATCCAGCATAGCAGGAGACTTTTTGCACTCTATCCCACTGTATGATACCCATATACTGCAGGAAGGTATATGGAGAGGTAGTCTTCATATGCCAACCATCGTAGATCCAAGCAGACATTTTTCTAGAAATGGCAAGCTACATTCACATGTGTAGAACACAAGTCAATTCGAAGACCTACATGTCAGCAATCAATGTTGTTCTAGCTAGATTGTCTAAGCCAATGATCTCCAACCCATGGCTCTTCAGCTGTTGCAAAACCACAACTCCCAGGATGCCCAGACAGATAACCTCCAGCTGTCAGTATATGATGGGAGTTATAGTTTTGCTACACCCAGAGAGCCATGTGTTGAGACCACTGGCCTAAGCTAGCAATATTAAAGATAAAGTAGGCTTTACCAGTCGCACATATTCCCATAAGGATCAAGAAAAATGAAAACCTTCCCAGTGCCGTCCCTTCAGGCCGCTCCATTACCCTTGTCCAGTTTCCAGATACTTAATATCCCAGAAGTTACCGCACTTTTATAGCGTCTCTTATCTCTTCTATCCTGAATCTCGTTGGCTGGGTAGAGTAATAATTCTCAGCATTCATGGGTAATTAGGCTTTGGTATTGATATGGGGAATAATTTGTCAATGCCAAAATGTGGGACCTTGACTGACTACAGGTATTGGCGGAGTTACAATTGAGCAAATATGAAGAATGAATTTCCTTCTTGTTTTTAAATTCATAGATCTCAAGGTGTCACCAGCACTTATCCACCGGGTTGGGTATAAATGAGATATAGGTGAAGGCACCACTTGTGGGACCCTCACCTATTGGGAGAATGGGGGTTTGGTGAGCTGTAATCTGTTGGAGAACCTGGCGGAAAATGTTCAATTCTCCTGCAGAGCCACCAAAGGAGAATTGTAACATTGCACGGTGACCATTGCTCTCATTGACAGCTATGGAAACTGCACTGATCTTCAGATACCTGAGCCCCCTATAGTGGAGGATGTCATAGTTATGACCTATCAGCGGAATACCACTTTAAAAGCTTGCTTACTTACCACTAAAGATTATGTGACCCAACATTGCTACTCGGAGGCATTTCTATTGTCAGTTATTTTAAGGGGGGTGACCACAAGCAGTTATTCTCTGGAGGACCCATGCATTGCATTGATTTCAGTTTGCACCATGTAATGCATCATTTTCCCTGTGGGGGTGCCGTAGAGGAATTGAACACTTGCATCATCAGGTTCCCTCACAGATTACAGCTAATTGCTGGGAAAAACAGTGATTAACTAATTTTCATTGGATGCTTGTTCCAAAAGGTTTTGTCCTAAATTGATAACCCATTAATATCGCCTGATTTTTTCTTTCCTTCCTACAGTTACATATTTGTCAAATTAGTAAATCCTAAAACTTCTGAAGGAGAATGTCCAATATGTCTGGACTGAACTAGACAGGACAGCCTTAAAGGGGTTCTCCGGGGATTAAGAAAATGAAAATACGTCAATGTTACTGTATTATAAATATATTCCCAAATACCTTTCATTAGTTATAATGGTTCTTTTTGGCTGGGGAGCAATGATTAGGAGAAAGAAAATGGCCGCCGTCCGATTACACACAAAAACCTGTCCTAATCACACAGGAGGACAAGTTACTTCACAACACTGAGGTAAAGAGCTGCCTCATCCTCCTCTCTGCTCTACTTGTCAGGGATTATGATCCTGAATACAGTTTAATATGATATTTAGCTGAATCGTTGTGGGAATAGAGTTCATGAGGAGACATGAAGTACAGAGAGGACGGACAGGACAGACTGTGGTAATGGAGACTGCATACAAGAGGTGCTGCTCATTAGCCACATCTACTCATGAACTCCATTCCTATAGAGATTCAGCTAAAGATCTTATCATCTGTATTCAGGATCATAATCCCTGACAGTCAGAGCAGAGAGGAGGATGAGGCAGCTCTTTACCTCAGTGTTGTGAAGTAACTTGTCCTCCTGTGTGATTAGGACAGGTTCTGTGTGTTCTAATTGGACGGCGGCCATTTTGATTCTCCTAATTATTGCTCCCTAGACAAAATGAGCCATTATAACTAATGAAAGGTATTTGGGAATATATTTATAATAAAGTAATATTTAACTATTTTCATTTTCTTAATTCCCGGAGAACCCCTTTACAGGGTTATTCTCATCTTAGACAATGGGGGCATATTGCTAGGATATGCCCCCATTGTGTTATAGGTGCAGTTCCCACCGCTGGAACCCGCACCTATATCGAGAGCAGAGCCCCCAAACTGAAGGAGGGCGCACTGTGCATGTGCCCGGCCCTCTCCATTCATTTCTATGAGTCTGGCGAAAATAGCCTAGCGCTGGCTATGCTATTTCCACTGGCTACATAGAAATATTAAGCGCCACAGTGCATAGCGAAGGCGCTTTTGACTGAAGAGACTGTAGGATAGCAAGGGGTTAACTTTATGTCTTCACTTTCTGGCTGCACTTTGCACTTTCCCGCAGGGGTGTTTTTTGTTCCACAGTGGTTGGTTCTTCTATATATGGGCTATAGGTCACTCCCCCTCCTCCCCCCTGCCTGCAGTTTACAATGGGTTAGCTCCCGCCCTAGAGTTAATAAAGGGGAGTGTTTACATTGCTCTGGTCTCTTTCCACCAGCACCTTACAGCAGGATTTTTTTCCCAAGGGGGCGTCAGTGAACGACGGCATTCCCAAAGAGGATGCTTCGGTTTCTTACGTTTCCTTCGACAGGGCGGTTACCTTAGTTAGGGAGGCCGGCAGAGGAGCGTTAATGGCGAAATCGGACATTGAAGCTGCCTTCCGACTCCTTCCAGTGCATCCGGACTGTTACCACCTGCTCGGTTGCATGGTCGACGGGAGTTATTATTACGACACATGCCTTCCTATGGGCTGCTCAATTTCGTGCCAATTTTTTGAGTTATTTAGCACCTTTTTGGAATGGGTTGTCCGCTTCGAGACTGGGTCTCACTCAATCATTCATTACTTGGACGATTTTCTTTTTGTTTCCCCCGGCGATTCTGCTCAGTGCCAATTTTTGTTAAATTCATTTTGTTTTTTCATGTCTCGTTTCGGGGTTCCCCTTTCCTCTGATAAGACTGAGGGTCCATCCACCTGTATCACGTTTTTGGGTATTGAAATTGATTCTTCTTTAATGGTATTCCGCCTTCCCCAAGATAAGCTACTAAAACTCCTAGCCCTCATTGACGGGTTCTGTTCGGTGAAATCCGTCACCTTGAAGCAGCTCCAGTCACTTCTAGGCCTTTTGGTTTTCGCATGCCGTGTCATGCCTATGGGACGTGTTTTCTCCAGACGTTTATCCCTGGCGACACGCGGCGTTTCCCAACCCCATCATCACATCCGTTTAACCCTTCATTTGAAACGTGACCTTCATGTTTGGCAGGAATTCCTTCACCGGTATAATGGTCACACTTGTTGGCAACTTCCTGAGATAGCCAGTCCAGATTTGTCCCTGTTCACGGATGCAGCGGGTTCCACAGGTTTCGGAGCACTTTTGGGCTCAGACTGGTGTGCTGCCCCTTGGCCAGAGCAGTGGCGTGCTGCCGGTCTTTGTTCTAACATTACCTTGTTGGAATTATTCCCTATTATCGTGGCAGTTGAGTTATGGGGCTCCCGCCTGCAAAACCGGCGTGTTTGTTTTTGGACGGACAATATGGCGGTTGTTTATTGTGTTAATAAATTGTCTTCCTCCTCTCCCCCTGTTTTATCCTTGTTGCGTCATCTTGTCCTCTGTTGTTTGGAGCTCAACATCTTTTTTCGTGCTTCCCATGTCCCAGGTATTGTCAACGCTGCAGCTGATACTCTCTCACGTTTTCGTTGGCAGGAATTCCGGGAGCTGGTGCCGAACGCTGCACCAGAAGGACTTACGTGCCCTCCTCTGCTCTGGAAGGTACCGATGAACGGCTGATGCCTCTACTCCGCTCTTCAGTTGCTCCTTCAACCTGGTCCGGTTACGGTAAGGCATGGACGGACTGGTTAGCGGTTTCCGCCGACCTTCCGGTCCACATCTCAGTTCATTCACGCCTGCGGCCACTGTCACTTATCTGCTTTCCTTGCGCAAAGCGGGGGTTTCAGCGGTAGTTGCCCAACGCCGGCTGGCGGGTGTCAGTTTTCATTTTAAATTACGGGGTTGGACAGACGTCACCAAGTTTTTCATTATTCGTCAATCCCTAAAGGGCTGGCGTAAAGAGCATGTTCGCCGAGAGCGCCGGCGCCCTATTTCTTATACCATACTCATAAAAATGGTGCACGCACTGCAACATATTTGTACCTCACCAGCTGAGGTTTTGCTTTTTCGTAACCGCCTTTTGCCTTGCGTTTTTCGGGGCTTTCCGAATAGGTGAGCTCCTTCCCCAGTCAAAAACGCGACCCGGCGGCCTCCTCCCTAATGATGTCTCGGTTTCTGATTCTGCAGTTCGCATTTGCGTGCATCGTTCCAAAACCGATGTATTTTCACGCGGGTCGTGGGTTCCATTATATCGCATTTCAGGCCCTGCCTGTCCTCATCAGGCTATTGTTGAGTTTATGGCCTCCCGGCCTCCGGGCGTTTCTTTTTTATGCCATGCTTCCGGCGAGCCCCTCACTCGCTTCCAGTTTTGCGCGGTTTTTCGGCGTTGCCTTTCCTCCCTGGGCCTTCCTCCTATGGAATTTGGGTCACACTCGTTTAGGATAGGTGCTGCCACTGAGGCTGCCAGGGCAGGGCTTCCAGACTCAGAAGTCCAGTGCATTGGCCGGTGGAAATCGGCGTGCTTTGCGTCTTATATCCGCCCTGAGTTATTATTGTGATTTGTTTTATTTCAGATTCCCCTCGCCCCACAGTTTGTTTCCTTGGGCATTCGTACATTCTATGGGCCGGGCAACGAGCTGAGTACAGGCCCGGCGGTCGCAGTCTCGGTTTCCGAAATGTGGAGGTCCTCTGGCGCGGTATTCGCGGTCTCCGTTGGTCGCAGGTCCTCCCGGAATCGGTCGCCCTCGTTCAGGTTGTACAATCCCCGGTCATTTTGGTCCTGCATGCTGGGGGTAATGATCTTTGCATGCTCAAAGTAGCGGGAGCTTATTACCCTCATCAGGGCTGATTTGGAGAGAATTCCTTCCTTTTTCCAAGAAATCATTCTGGTTTGGTCGGAGATTGTCCCCAGGGTGACTTGGCAAGGTGCCAGGGATGGGGCGGCTATAGAGAGAGCTCGGCGCACTGTGAACGCCCGTATCTCGCGATTTGTTCGGTCCCGTGGCGGTGTTGTTGTACGCCATCACCAGCTGGAAGGGGATAATCAACGCTTAATGCGTCCTGATGGTGTCCACTTAAATGAGATAGGCCTGGACATTTTCCTTTCTGGCCTTCAGGATGCTGTGGAGCAGGCCTTGTTTCTCTTGGGTGGGGGTCGGAGCGCCGTGTAGAGGTACACGGGCTCCTCAGTGGAGGTCATTTGAAAATACATGCTGACACCGGAGGAGAAGGCGGACTTGCCCACTGTGGTTAGGTGGCGGCATAACGCTTCTCATTCTCCTGGAAGTGGTTTTTCTTGGTTTAACAAAGTTGGTGGTTATATGAGAGTTTTAAAGAGAGTTTTAAAAAAATAAATAAGTAAATAAAGCTGTGACCGACCTTCAACCCAACAGAACTTGTGCCTGCGTTTTATTGGGGCTAAGTAAGGGAAGACATGCGGTTTTATGTTCAGGTGTTGTTCTCAGCAGTCTATTAAGCGCCACAGTGCATAGCGAAGGCGCTTTTGACTGAAGAGACTGTAGGATAGCAAGGGGTTAACTTTATGTCTTCACTTGCTGGCTGCACTTTGCACTTTCCCGCAGGGGTGTTTTTTGTTCCACAGTGGTTGGTTCTTCTATATATGGGCTATAGGTCACTCCCCCTCCTCCCCCCTGCCTGCAGTTTACAATGGGTTAGCTCCCGCCCTAGAGTTAATAAAGGGGAGTGTTTACATTGCTCTGGTCTCTTTCCACCAGCACCTTACAGCAGGATTTTCCCGCCCTCCCTCCCCCTTTTGTGTTTTGCTATGCTTCTGTTTTACACTATTTTTCTGTTACAGTTGCAGTATTTAAGTCACAGCTGGAGGTCATTTGAAAATACATGCTGACACCGGAGGAGAAGGCGGACTTGCCCACTGTGGTTAGGTGGCGGCATAACGCTTCTCATTCTCCTGGAAGTGGTTTTTCTTGGTTTAACAAAGTTGGTGGTTATATGAGAGTTTTAAAGAGAGTTTTAAAAAAATAAATAAGTAAATAAAGCTGTGACCGACCTTCAACCCAACAGAACTTGTGCCTGCGTTTTATTGGGGCTAAGTAAGGGAAGACATGCGGTTTTATGTTCAGGTGTTGTTCTCAGCAGTCTGAATGGGAGCAGTGGCCGCACATGTGCAGTGCGCTCCCATTCATTTCTATGGGAGCAGCGGGGAGCCGCTCCTCCCTCCGATCTCGATATAGGTGCGGGTCCCAGCGGTGAGAATAACCCTTTAAGGTTGGGGCTACATGGTGACTTTGGTTGAGACACCTGTCACACAATTGCAGCCATTGAACTGGATGGGGTCACAGCACGACACAAGTTGCTGTAACCGTGATCCAAGAACCACAAAAAATCCAATACTTCTGGAATTTTCGTAATCTTGGGGTTGCTGCAGCTTGCAAAGTAGCGTTGCGACCCCATTCAGTTCAGTAGCTGCACCACTACACAGCAGTCTTTGGCCATGCAACGCTTATCGTAGCCAAAGCCGCCGTGTAGTCCCAGCCTAAAAATGGTAATCTGTTATTAGAATATCTTAAAATGGAAGCTGTAAGTAAATCCCACTTCTGTGATGTACAGTACCCAGTATCTAAGAACATTAACATTGCTAACCCACAGATAGTAGTAGAAGGGAAAGTGGAGTAACACATATAACATGTAAGCTGACTACGTGAGGTTTGTTTGTAGTCTGTAACCATGGATACACATAGATTGGCATAGGGGCTGTATACATTTTAGACACACCAGTAGAAAAAAAGAAAGAATTTAGTAATATCCATAGTCTTCAGTGTTGTGTTATTTGTAGCTGATATGGATTGTTTTGTTACACTCTTGCAGAGTTGGCTGTAGCTTTCCATTCACTAATACATATTAACCTTCTAAGATTATTACCAGGAAATAAACTCATTTTTGCCAATAACAAATCACATGTGAGGTTTGCTGGTGCAGACATGAGCCAAAGAATAAGTAACTCGAAAATGAAAACTTCTGATCGAAAGTCAGAGCCGTAAATACTGCACTCACTGGAAAGAAAACGCCTCCATTGCCGATGGTTGACTGCGGGGTGGGGGTATTGACCACTCTGGCTTTCGGGTAGTGCCCGTCGCCATAGAGGGTCCGTTAGAAAACCCTTACTCGTAAGTCTTTGAGGTGAGCATGCAAGAAAATTAGGGTCCATGGCACTGTCTTGCTGTATAGTGCCCCAAAAATTAGCCATACAGAACCCAGATACATAGCGCTACATGTGTTATGGGTAAATAGTTTGCTATTTACAGTGTAGGGTATTAAATGGGTCAATGCCAATAACACTGAGTTCTAGGGCAGAGAAGGGGGTTAATGTTTGCATCCCTGGTGGTATAAGGCAGAGAAGAGGTTAATTCCTGGTGATCAAGGGCAGAGAGGAGGTTAATCTCGGGTGGTCGAGGGTAGAGAAGAGGTTAGCATCTGAATTCCTGGTGGTATAGGGCAGAGAAGAGCATAATTCCTGGTGATCAAGGGCAGAGAGGAGGTTAATATCTGGTGGTCTAGGGTAGAGAAGAGGTTAGCATCTGCATCTCTGGTGGTATAGGGCAGAGAAGAGCTTAATCCTTAGTGGGCAGAGAAAGGTGTTTAATATCTGCATCCTTTGGGGTATAGGGCACAGAAGAGGTTTATTCTTGGTGGTCTAGGGCAAAAAAGGTGTTTAATGTCTCCATTCCTGGTGGTATATGGCAGAGATTAGATTAAACCTTGTGGTCTAGGGCAGAGAAGAGTTTATTCCTTGTGGCCTAGGGCAGGGAAAGTGCTTAATATCTGCATCACTGGTGGTCTAAGGCAGAGAAGCAGGTTAATATCTGCAGCTCTGGTGGTCTAGGACAGAGAAGCAGGTTAATATCTGCATCCCTGTGTCTAGGACAGAGAAGCAGGTTAATATCTGCATCCCTGGTGGTCTAGGACAGAGAAGCAGGTTAATATCTGCATCCCTGGTGGTCTAGGACAGAGAGGCAGGTTAATATTTGCATCCCTGGTGGTCTAGGACAGAGAAGCAGGTTAATATCTTGCAGCCCTGGTGGTCTAGGACAGAGAAGCAGGTTAATATCTGCATCCCTGGTGGTCTAGGACAGAGAGGCAGGTTAATATTTGCATCCCTGGTGGTCTAGGACAGAGAAGCAGGTTAATATCTGCAGCCCTGGTGGTCTAGGACAGAGAAGCAGGTTAATATCTGCATCCCTGGTGGTCTAGGACAGAGAAGCAGGTTAATATCTGCATCCCTGGTGGTCTAGGACAGAGAGGCAGGTTAATATTTGCATCCCTGGTGGCCAAGGACAGAGAAGCAGGTTAATATCTGCATCCCTGGTGGTCGTTGGACAGAGAGGCAGGTTAATATTTGCATCCCTGGTGGCCCAGGACAGAGAAGCAGGTTAATATCTGCAGCCCTGGTGGTCTAGGGGCAGAGAGCAGGTTATATCTGCAGCCTGGTGGTCTAGGGCAGAGAAGCAGGTAATATCTGCATCCCTGGTGTTTAGGGCAGAGAGGCAGGTTAATATCTGCAGCCCTGGTGGTCTAGGGCAGAGAAGCAGGTTAATATCTGCAGCCCTGGTGGTCTAAGGCAGAGAAGCAGGTTAATATCTGAATCCCTGGTGGTCTAGGGCAGAGAAGCAGGCTAATATCTGCATTCCTCATTGTACAGAAAGAGAAATGGTCAATCTCTGGTGGTCTAAGGAAGAGAAGCAGGTTAATATTTGCACCCCTGGTGGTCTAGGGCAGGGAAGCAGGTTAATATCTGAATCCCTTATTGAAATGGTCAATTTTTTGTGGTCTAGGGCAGAGAAGGGTTTAATTTCTGCATCTCTGGTTGTATAGAGCAGAGAAGGAGTTTAGTGCTTGCATCCCAGGTATTCTTTTGCCCATGACCTGTGTTATCTGGCCCAGATCCATTTCAGTTGATCCCATATGATCCTTCTCATCTATTGTCCAGAATAATTCATAGAATAATTCAAGTAGAATTTTGCTCTTTGATGATTTGCGGCCGTCCATGACCTTTACTCTCATCATCTCTACATCTCATTGATATTTGATGCATGTTTTTAGCATCCACGTGTTACATAAGCATTATATTATTTTCTAACATGTTTCCGGTACAAACCATATGTAGACACGTGTGAGCTCAGCAGCTGTGGTCAGTGTTCCCTTCCTCTCACCGCTTTCTGAATAAGAAGGTCATTTACACATTGCAGGAGCCAGGGAGGAACTGGCACCATTATAGATTAGACTTGGAAGGGAACCCATCACCTGCAGGTTCTCACTCACCAAAATCACCGATAATTGTAGATGTTTTGCACTGGCCGAACTTCTTACAAGGCTCATAAAAAGATGGGAGAACTGGGCAGACAGGAATCCATGGGGCTAGCTAAACAGACCCAATGGCATTTACTAGAAGAAAATAGGCCAGTGACATCACATTCATCGGTCCCATGACTTAGGCGCAGCTCTACAGCTGATCGGTGGGGCTGCCAGGAACGGACCCCGACCCATCAGAAACCCACGACCTATCCTGAGGCTAGGTCATCAGTTTTGAAGACTTGGAAAACCCCTTTAAATTTTGAACATTTCCCAAAAGTTTGGGTAAAAAAAAAATGTCTTGTACGGAAAATTGGAAAACAAAATTTGGTCAAACTGATAAACTAGCTCAATTCAGTTACATTCTTCCAAATTTAAAGAAGAACTCCCACAAAAAAATGTATTCCATGCCCTGCTAGAAATGTACATGAATGTCCTTTTCTTACCAATGGCTGTATTTTTGACTTATATCTCCCTGATGTTTCTCATCTGTGTCATGTGACCAGCAATCAGACTCACCAACTCGCACAGCATCTTATGTGTGGACAGGAAGTCTAATTCTCTATGCATTCCTATGGGAGCCTCACTCTGAGTCTCATAGGAATGAATAGAGAAGTAACTTGCTTCCTGTCCTGGGTCAGTTGGAGGTCAGGGAGTTTTATTGGTCACATGACACAGCTACAATTAGAAGAGAGGGGATAACTCATAAATACAGTCTCTGATAAGAAGATTGCATTCACTACAGATTACATCATGCACCTTTCTAACAGGTCAGATAATAAATTTTTTTGCGGGAGTTCTTCTTTAAGGGTACATTCACACGACCGTATATTTGTATCCGCTTCCGTTCCGCAGCCGTTCCGCAATTTGCGGAATATATGCGGACCTATTCATTCCTATGGGTCAAAAAAGTGTGCGGACAACATTCAGTATGTTGTCCGCATCCGTGTTTCCGCATTTGTAGTCCGCAAGAATATAAAGCTTGTCCTACTATTGTCCGCACAGATTGGTCCGCAGCCCCATTCAAGTCTATGGATCCGCAATTAGCGGATGACATACGGAATGGTTTCCGTATGTCATCCGATTTTTGCGGATCCGTTATTTGCGGACCGCAAATCGGAAGGTATTCCATACGGTCGTGTGAATGTACCCTAAAGGTAATGTGTGATCAGAAAATTATCTATTGTTTTTGGTGATTTTTTTTTTTTTTTTTTGGAAGCCTCTAGTGCCAGAAATTAATCAGTTGACACATCCCTGTGTAGTTTGTGGCAGTGGTGTACTGCAGCGTTATTCTCTTGAGAGCTGAGCTGCGATACCCGGCACACTCACTACACAGTGTACTGAGCCTTCTGTCCACTGTATAATTTCTGGCATCAACAACTTCCTCAAACAGCTGATCAGTGGGGTGCGAGGTGTCGGACTCCCATTAATGGGCCACTGTAATCTGGTCTTTCAGTGAGGTGACAGTCCGTCTTGGTCTCTCAAGCAAATTCAAAATTTAGAGGATTCGGAGTGAATATTAGTTTAGGAAGGAGGCAAGGAGGAAGAGAGCTGATATGTAGAGAAAGAGGCATTTTTCTCTGATAAGATATATTGCAAAGTTTCCTATATTCACCTGATTTATGCAAAGTTGTGTGAATCCTTAGGGACCATCTAAAGAACATTTGATTCTCTATTTTGCACAAATCATGTATACAGAGATATGTACTGGCTGTGTAGTAACATAGTAACATAGTTTATAAGGCCGAAAAAAGACATCTGTCCATCCAGTTCGGCCTGTTATCCTGCAAGTTGATCCAGATCCCTGTGAGGTAGAAGCCAATTTTCCCCACTTTAGGGGAAAAAAATTCCTTCCCGACTCCAATCAGGCATCAGAATAACTCCCTGGATCAACGACCCCTCTCTAGTAACTATAACCTGTAATATTATTACCCTCCAGAAATACATCCAGGGCCCTCCTGAACTCTTTTAGTGAACTCACCATCACCACCTCCTGAGGGAGAGAGTTCCATAGTCTCACTGCTCTTACCGTAAAGAATCCTCTTCTATGTCTCAGTTACTCCCACTATGTCATAGTCCTCCTCACACATCACTAGTTCCAGTTCACCAGTTTTATTAGTCAGGCTTCTGGCATTAGTGTAGGAAGTGTAGGAAGGAAGGTAGAAGGTAATTTTTTGTACCTGATCCATATGTGGACCATTCCCATTCTTTTCACTATTAAACGTGATTTACCATTGTACAGATATATAGTAATGTTTTATTGCCAGGAGTATGGCTGCTGGGACTCCTACTGATCTTGCGCACAAGGGCTCCTTGTCTCTTGTTTCCAGCAGAGAGCTGACTACACATGGCCCCCCAACCACAGTCTTTACAATATTGCTCCCATTGCTCTCTTTCTCACTGCAACTCACCCCCTCTCCATAGACCTCTATGGTCACCTGTAATGCTGTAATCTGATCCTTCAGTGAGCAGGCAGTCAGTCTTAGTCTCTCAAAAGCAGAAAATTCAGATCACAGAGAATGTTTAGGAAGGTGGGCTGGAGGAGTGCAGAATAGTTGCATCACCGGCCCAAGGTAAGTGCAGGGGGCATGTGGCTGCACCTCTAATTGGGCTTATGGTTATACTGTTCTGTGGCAAGAGGCTTGTTAAAAGAGAAAGTAGCTGCACTGTTAACGGGGAAAGAGCCTGGCACTGTTGAGTGGGAGGATATGCGGTTGCATTTTTAATGGGGAACATGACTGGTTGGAATATTTAATAGGGCACTGTAATGGGGCAAGTGCTTGCAGTATTGTGGCAGTGACTGGCATAGTTATTGGCAACTGGCTGGCCCTGCAGTGGGGTGTGGCTGGCACAGTTATGAGATTATGGCTGGTGCTAATATGGGCAAGTGTCTTCTACAGGTTTTAGGGCTCTGTGTCTTGCAATGGCATGTGTGTGATGTATGTTATACAGGGTCATCCATGAGTGTGTGATCCTCATGATACGGCATCCTCGTCCTCGGCAATGGATTACCAGTCCTTCACTGCCACTTCACTTTACTCTTAGTAACTTTAGGGTCTGGTTTGGGGTCTTGATTAATTTAGGAGTCTGGTCTAGGGTCTAAATTAATCTAGGGGATTGATAGGGTTTAGGTAAAGGTGACTATTGGATTGTTCGCTTGTCCACACGCGGGGAAGTGCTTGCTGCAGGTAACAGCAGCAAATAAGATCTGAGAGTGATCGGGAGCGTCTTCTTCCTTCCTGATAAGTAGTGTTGAGTGAATCAAAGCATCCAAAGTTTAGGAAAAATTTTATTCAACACCAATCTGAATTTCCTCCAGCTTTGTTGTATCAGTTTTTACAAAGTGAAAGTAAGAGGATTGGGAACGCGATATATGACCCATAATCCTGTGCAGCCAGCCAATCCGCAGGTAGCCATCCCCTGTGATGTCACAGCCCTATAAAAGCCTCATCCCATGCGGTCTCCTCCATTTCAATGTGAGCAGAGCGTAGGGAGAGACTTTGCAAGCGCTCATGCGCTAGGGACAGTGTTGCTACAATAATCCAGCAGCCATGTTTGACCATCTGGTCTTAATGCTAATAATTTTAAAAGCCAATTACCGCTAGGTTCATAGTAGGGGAGGGATCCCGGACCTTATGGAGGGATCCACATGGGATTATGGTCATCTCTGTTGTGGATCCCTCCATTTTGAGGAAGGTTTTCCCGTCCCAATGTTGTGTACCATCTCTGGTACCATCACACAGGAGGACAGGGGCTGCTGCATACACTCTCTGGCTCCCCCGATCCCCGCCAGGGGCAGCCGGAGCACACCCGAATGACCGCAGCATCTGAAGGGTTAAAAGTCCAGGACCGGCATTACTGCCATTAGTGACGGGTATCTGCTCTTTAAAACAGCCGGCGGTCATGGTGCCCGCTGCACGTGCCAGCAGGCTGGTCTGTCAGTGTAAATGTACTGTCGGTGATCAGGAAAGGGTTAACTTCCAAGCCTTCACACTGAGACTGGGCCACCAAGTGGGAAGAATGTGATTAGGCAGAGTGGTCTGAGTATACCTGATTTATAGCGATTTGTGACAAATTCATTCGAAATTAATTAAATTTCTTGGGGAACGTAGGCAAATTGGCCGAATCAAATTTTTCAAAACTTCGCTCATCCCTACTGATAATCTGTCAGATCATTGGTCCATGTAAAAGGACCCTAATTTTAGGGGTTTGGTCAAGGGTCTGAATTTATTTATGGGATTGATCCAGGGTATAAATTAATTTAAGGGTCTGTTTTTGGGTCTGAATTAATGGACTGTGGAGAGCTCAATGGGAGACAGTAGAATGAATTGTAGAATGTATTCACAGCAGGTGCCATGACGGTAGAGGCGTTGGTGCAGTGGTCAGAAATATAAACCTGGTTTCGGATGTACGTATTGGCCAAATTTCAAGACTCAAAGATGAGGGTAAGCTTTTTGTTAAGCCCCATCAAGAAGGAGTTGAATACCTCCTGCCACCAGCCCTGATGGACCAGATGAGAAGGAAGGTCTGATTGGCATCTGATAAATGTACAAATTAAAACCAGAATTCTTCAGAACTTTACCAGAACTTCTGAGCATATTGTAATGCCGATGGCTCCAGTCCAGGCAGAGCAGTAATAGAGAGTCAGGGAAAAAGATTATCAATTCAAAACTGAACACAACCCCAGGTCTCTGAAGGCTCATGAGTGGATCTCCCCTGTGTGACAAACACCTGCTATTTAGCCTGACTTACAACTGTTAGAACAAGTTCTGACATTAGGGGGCAGTGTTGCTCTTCGACATTCATACAAAAGTTGTTCATGTAACTCGCGTGATGCGGTCTTTGCTCTAGAGTCCAGACACATCAATTAATCTCCATATTGTCCTAAAGTAGATGACAGAAGCCGGATAGGAGTCAGCAGTAGTAGGATCAGATACGATGTTTTGAAGACCACCAAGAAGTGCCTGCAGGGCAGATGAGACATTCTTTATCAGATCATTACTAAGTCTTGATGCTCAGGTTGTGACATATGCCGGGGTACATACTACATTTTGGACACTCTTGAATTATATAGCCCCCAGTGGTTGCAAAATTCTCAGTAACTGCCCAGAAAACTTCAGCCCAATATTTTGGCCCAACTACAGTCTTACCCCTAACATTGATAACTTCCCCAAACAGCTGATCAGAGGGGTGCTGGGTGTTGGACTCCCATCAATGGCTGGGAACTTGAAGTGGCCCTGGAAAAAATACTAAAATTGGCCCCTTTTTGTAGTCCGGTACAAACTGATGGAAGGCAGAGCCAGCAATACCATATTGTGGCACATTACACCGCCCCAACAGAGCCAAATACCACACTCCATCATAAAATACTGCCAGCAGCACAAAATACATCCCCAAAAACTTCCACTGGCCGGCCGTGAGGAGGGCCCAGGTTGCCCCCTAGGCATCAGCCCACCGGGAAATTTCCCTGTAAGATCTATGGCCAATCCGCCCCTGAATGGACTGCTGTAATCTGGTCCTTCAGTGAGCAGAAGTCAGTCTTGGTCTCAAGATGGATTCAGCAGAGAACTGAGAACAGAGAGATGGGCAAGGAGGATGAGAGCTGATATCTGAAGAAAGAGGCATTTTTCATCTCTGATAAGATATATTACAAAGTTTCTTATATTCACCATATTTATGCAAAGTTGTATGAATCTTAGTGACCATTTAAAGAACATACAATTCTCTATTTTGCACAAAGCATGTATACAGAGATATGTACTGTCTGTGTAGGAAGGAAGGTGGAAGGTAAATGTTTTGACCCATTTCTTATGTGGACATAATTCTCACTATTAAACATGTTTTCCCATTGTACAGATATAGAGTTATGTTTTAGTGGCAAGAATCCAGCTGCTAGGAGCCCCTCCAATCACAAGCACAGGGGCTCTTAGTCCCCATTTTCCAGTAGAGGGATGACCACACATGGTTCCCCAACCACAGTCATTACAATATTGTTCTCATTGCTCTATCACGGCAACTCACCCCCTCTCCATAGACTTCTATGGTCACCTGTAATCTGATCCCTCAGTGAGCTGGCAGACCAGTTTAGTCTCTCAAGAGCAGAGAAGAGAGTAAATATTAGTCTACTGCAGGGGTACATCTAGCCTTTCTGCTGCCTGAGGCAAAAACTGAAATTGACACCCCCACCCCCATGTCAAATTCTCAACCTAACCCCTTCCCAACCTAATATTACATATAGTGCTAGAAAACATACTGATTAATATAGCAATACAGCTGAATATGCAGGGATGAACACTTTCACAGTGAAAGAACTCATTGCCCATGGCCCTTCCGCTACCCTCCACTTGCCCCTACCTGGTGCTGCCTGAGGCAATCACCTCACCTCGCCTCATTGGCAGTGCGCCCCTGGTCTACTGGTAACAGAACCTCGTCCATGGATTACCAGCCTTTCACCACCAACAACACACATTATAGTGAGTTATTCCAAATGGCAATTACATATATAGATAGTAAGCTCTCTGCAGTGGTTGGTGCCCGCATGACAAGGCTGCAATCTGCGGTGATCCCTGAAGGCACAAATGTATGTCTTTGTCATGTGGAGGTGCAGGACATGGACTTACAAACTTACAATATACCCTTTTTTTGCAAAAAATTAGGTGTGTTAGGTGCGATCACTATTGACTGAACTACCTGCTGAGGAGAAGTGGTTTACTGTGCAGCAGTACATCATGATTATACTCTCGTAGATATATTGGATGCTCCTTTACACATTTTCCACACGTGTCTTTTATAATGCATAATTTTATGGGAAAATCCAGCCCTGCCATTACCACCTTCTTCATGCCACTTCCAGAGCTTGGTATGGTCACCGCCACAAAGTTCCTAGTTACAATAAGTTGCCTATAATGATGAATAAAGAGACTCAGACATGTTGTTTGCTACCTCATCTAGTGACTTTTATTAATAGCAGAGCAGTAGATTTGAAATAGCCCTGTGAATCCCTGACTCTTGCAAAGAGTCGTACTTCAACACTCAGGAGAGGAAAAACCCCCAGTGGAGGAAACCTCTAAGGAGCCTTGGCTGAAGGACTGCCCCTCCTCTAGGCAAGGGGGTAAAAGCCAACATTTGATGTGAGGTAGCTGAGGAAAGTCAAGTCCGGTATTGAGGACAGAAACCGAGCCCGGAATCTGCCTCTTCATGCAGCAGAATATATCTGACTGCGGAAAGTCCGATAAATGCCAAGTCCGGTATTGAGAACAGAAACCGAGCCCGGAATCTGCCTCTTCATGCAGCAGAATATATCTGACTGCGGAAAGTCCGATAAATGCCAAGTCCGGTATTGAGAACAGAAACCGAGCCCGGAATCTGCCTCTTAATGCAGCAGAATATATCTGACTGCGGAAAGTCCGGTGAATGTCTTATCCAGCGCTGCACAGATGGATTTCATTGTCTTTCCTGGCGATCTGCCCCTGGTTCTTAACCCTATTTTATTGAGGGTTTTCAGGGTCCTGGGTTTTTTCCCTCAGAACAATGGAGATGCCATCCTTGGACAACAGCAGTGACAAACGCTGAAGAAGAAAGAAGAAAGAACATGTATCATAAAATGGCTCTCTACAATATATTCGTATCTGAAATGTTTTTGGGGAACATGAGACCTTCACACATCAGACCTTCACACATCATCTGCTCACCTGGAAATCTGTATAAGACATAAGTGGGAATATTGTCAGGCCAAAATATCCCGCCCACTCGCCTACCATGCCTGCCATAGAGAAGATCTGCAGAAGATAGAGGAACAGAGTAGAGAATGTTAGTGCCCAGATATAGTCACTTGTGGCTGTGGTATGGAGTGAGATGGGAGGATAACGTGTCCTTCAAGAGTTTCTCTATTACTATTACACAAGATTGTGAATATCGACAGGAACTCACCTCTTTACAGTGATCGTTGATACATAGGCGGTTCATGATCATACGTAAATCAACTGAAAGAACGTGTTAAGGAGAAGTAACAGAAGTGTATTGTTATAGTGTTTACTGTCATGTCTGATCTGCTCTACAATGGAGTCTCAGATAACTGATAATCTCCAGTGTATTGTGTACACAACATTATATTGTACCAGCCAGGTATAAAAGGATACAGATCAGCAGTGCTACAATGGTCAGTAAGGTTGATGCCAGTCTTATGTGGCACAAGCAACGACTGCTGAAGGATTTCTCAGAAAGGCATATGGCTTGGCTCAGGTTGTAAACGGCACAGAAGAAAAATCCAGTTCCTGCGCCGATACTGTGGGCTATGGGACTGATTTTTGACTAGAACATAAACAGAGATATAAATGTCATCAATGAGGTCGTCAAGACGATCTTAGAATAGAGAACAGCAGAGGACGCACGAGGAGTGTAATTATACAGGGACAGTAATACATGAGGATAAACACCAGGGGGTGACACTGAAATGTATGCTCCACTGGGGACTATAGAAAACTAATAGCAGTATACAGTATATACCACTGAGCACCAGACACTGTGTTTTCTATAGGGCAAATACTAAGATGGTCCAAGCACAATATATATATATAGGCATTGACCCTCTATAACTACTTGTCCTGAGTCCTCTGTGTACTACCGGATACTTATAGAAAACCTGAGAACTCACCGAACATACACCAGTCACCGCGTTCCCAATACACGCGAGCCATCCCATGGCGTATAGGATTTTCTGGCAGATGATATTTCGCTTCTCTGATGGTTCAGAATGGAGGATCATGAACCTGTATTGGATAGAAGCGACGCCAACTCCTGAAATAGACAATACATGGCATCATTATCATTTCTATACACAGGAGTCAGTGATGATTATAATCTCCAGTGATGATCACCACTCAGCGCTAAACAATGATTACAGCTCTGAAGTCACTGAGCTCTTCATCATCTTATCTCCATATAGGAAGCTGCATCCACTTACCTAGAATGGAAGTCACCACGAAGACGACGGCGAAGACCACTGATTCAGGGAACTCTGCTCCCGTGGTGCTGGACAAACAAGCAAAATATTGGATGTTAATGGGAAACAAGTGGCAGAAATGTCTCATCATCCAGAGCAGAGGAGACGCTATGTACCTTTACCTGCCCCACTATATATCCATTACTTCTCCACAACAATTAATAATCCAGTAATAATAATATTGATAATAATGTAATAATAACATCCCCGGAACGACACTGATAACAAGACAGTAATAATTACACTGCACGGTCAGGAATCTCGCCCCGTCCCCTCTTACCTGATGTATGGAGATTTTGAATGGCCTAAAGTGACAGTGATGGTGAGCGCGGCGCAAAGGCCTAATAGCGACCAAGTGGTGAAGAGGATAGGCAAGAATGCCAAACCCCGAATCTCCATGGCGCGAAATAATAGATTTGCTCAGCTCAAGCAAAAGTCTGACTGTCTCTATCTGTATTCACAGATATTCTGGCTCAGGTAATGTCAGGCAGAGGTTTTCCTAGGCTCAGAACTCGGTGATGTCACAAGCTTCTATGATGTCATCAGTGCCTGAATCTGATTGGTCGACACTAGCTTCTGTGATGTCATCATCAAACATACCTGAATCTGATTGGTCGACACTAGCTTCTGTGATGTCATCATCAAACATACCTGAATCTGATTGGTCGACACTAGCTTCTGTGATGTCATCATCAAACATACCTGAATCTGATTGGTCCTCACTAGCTCCTGTGATGTCATCATCATCAGTGTCTGAATCTGATTGGTCCTCACTAGCTCCTGTGATGTCATCATCATCAGTGTCTGAATCTGATTGGTCCTCACTAGCTCATGTGATGTCATCATCATCATCAGTGTCTGAATCTGATTGGTCCTCACTAGCTTAGCTTCTGTGCTATGAATGGTGTCGCTATTCTGCTAGCAGGGAAGCTGTTACCTGTTGCTGTATAATTACTTCTGATTATAAAGCTAGTGATTCAAGTTATAGACATTTATTGGGCAATTACTGTTAAGGCAATTTCCCAGTAACGTGCAGCATCCCTTTAACCCTTTCACTCCCTGAGGTTTTTTCGGTTATGCATTTTCGTTTTGCGCTCCCTGCCTTCAAACAGCCATAACTCTTTTATTTTTCTGTTCACATAGCTGTATGAGGGCTTGTTTTTTGCGGGACAAGTTGTACTTTCCAACGCCACCATTTAATATTGCATATGGTGTAGTGGAAAGCGGGAAAAAAATTCCAAACCGGGTGAAATTGCAAAAAAAACGCTATTCCGCTACAGTTCTACGGGTTTCTTATTTACAGCGTTCGATGTGCATTAAAACTGATCCATTACTTTCATTCTACTGGTCAGTACGAATCCGGCAATACCTAATATGTAT